>LNAC01001958.1:46531-64727 GCA_002007465.1 Ailurus styani
TATATATATATATATATATATATATATATATATATATACACATATATATAAGATTTGTCATCTGTGGTTACTTTTTCCCTTTCCAATTTGGATTATTTTATTAATATTTTTTCTTGTCGAATTGCTTGGCTAGCATTTTTTTCTTTCTTCCTTTTTAAGATTTTATTTATTTATTTGACCGAGCGAGTGAGAGAGCATGAGCAAGGGAAGTAGCAGAGGTAGAGGGAGAAGTAGGCTTCCTTCCTGACACAGGGCTTGATCCCAGGATCCCTGGATCATGACCTGAGCAGGAAGGCAATTTTTTAAATGACTGAGACACCAAGGCACCCCATGGCTAAGATTTCTGATACTAAGTTGAATTAAAGTGGTAAGAGTGGACTTCTTTGTCTAAGATCAGGAAAGCACTGATTTTTTTAAATTTTATTTATTTATTTAGAGAGACAGGGAGAGTGGTAGAGTGTCAGCAGGGGGAGGGGCAGAGGGAGATGGAAAGAAAGGATCTCCAGTAGACTCCATGCTAAGTGCAGAGCCCTTCATGGGGTTTGATCTCAAGACCCTGAGATCATGACCCGAGCCAAAATCAAGAGTCAGATTCTTAACCTCCTGAGCCACACAGGGCCCCCTCGCTCAGCTTTTCCCCATGGACAGTGATGTTAAGTGTGGGCTTACCACATAGGGCCTTTATTGGGATGAGGTCTGTTTCCTCCAAATCCACTGTATCAAGAGTTTTTATCATAAATGGATATTGATTTTTCTGCATGTACTATGATGATGATCCTCTGATTTTTATCCTTTATTATTATTTTTTGTTGTTGTAGTGTGTCATATTGATTGATTTGTGAATATTGAAGCATCCTTATATCCCTGGACTAAATCCCTCTTGATCATGGTGTCTGATCATTTTATTATATTGTTGAATTTGATTTGCTAATATATTGTTGAAGACTTCTGCATCTTTGTTGCTCAGGGATATTGGCCTATAATTTACTTTCCCATCATGTTCTTGTCTGGTATTGTTGTCAGGATAATGCTGGTCTCATGAAAATGAGATCAGAAGTGTTCCCTCCTCTTCAGTTTTTCTTGGAAAAGATTGGGGGGGGGGGGTTAATTCTTTAAGTTTGGTAGAATTCACCAGTAAAGCCTTTGGTTTCTTCCTAAACCTTGGTTTGTGGGGAAGTTGTTGATTACTGAGTTAATATCCTTACTTGCAAATTTGAGTGTTCATGTTTTCTGTATCTTCATTATTCTGCTTATAGGTTATCTATTTACAGGAATTTATCCATTTCTTTTAGGTTGTCCAGTTTGTTGCTCTGTAATTGTGTGTAATAATCTCTTATGATCCTTTGTATTTCTGTGGTATTTGTTGTTATGTCTCCTCCCTCATTTCTGATCTTGAGTCTGATGTTTTCTTGTTAACTGTAGCTAAAGGTTTGTCAATTTATTATTATTATTTTTTAATCAGCTCTTAGTCACTGATATTTTCTATTGCCCTTTTAATCTCTATTCTTTTTATTCCATCCTAACCTGTGCTATTTTGGGCTTTATTTATTCCTTTTTTTTTTCCAGTTCCTTGACATATAAAGTTAGGTGGTTCATTTGGGCTCTGTGTCTTGATGAAGGTATTTATTACTAAGAACTTTGCTGTTAGAAATGTTTTTGCTGCATCATGTTTTCGTATGTTTATCCACTTTAATTTCTCAGAAGATTTTTTTAATTTCTTTTGATTTCTTCATTGAGCCATTGGTTTTTCAGTATGTGATGTTCAATCTCCACAGA
Organism: Ailurus styani; assembly: GCA_002007465.1. Lineage (NCBI taxonomy): Eukaryota > Metazoa > Chordata > Mammalia > Carnivora > Ailuridae > Ailurus > Ailurus styani. The sequence goes on from LNAC01001958.1 coordinate 48,308, forward strand.
TTTGTGAATTTCCCCCCTTTTCTGCCCCTTGTTACTGATTTCTTGTTTCATATCAGATTGTTTGAAAATGATCCTTGATATGATTTCAGTCTTCTCATATTTATGAACATTTTGTATGGGGTCTATCATAAGACATACTGTGGAGAATGTTGCATGTGCACTTGAGAAGGTGCATTCTGTTTTTGGGTGGGATGTCTCTCTCTAGTATATGTCTGTTATATCCTTTTGGTCTAACTTTTTTTTTTTTTAATTGTGTTACATTAGTACAACCTTTTTAAATCCTTAGATTGGTTTTCTGTTTGGATGACCTTGTCTCAGTGGAGTTTAGTTTAAAGTCTATTTTGTTTGAAATAAGTATGGTTACCCCAGCTTTTTTGGTTTCCATTTTCATGTACTATTTTTTTACATCTCTTCATTTTCATTCCCGTGCATTTTCATTGTTGAAGTAAGGCTTTTTTTTTTTAAGTTTTTATTTATTTATTTGACAGAGAAAGAAGTCACAAGTAGGTAGAGAAGCAGGCGGGGGCGGGGGGGAAGCAGGCTCCCCATCAAGCAGATAGCCTGATGCAGGACTTGATCCAAGGACCCTGAGATCATGACCTGAGCCAAAGGCAGATGCTTAACACACTGAGCCACCTAGACTCTTGTAGGCAGAAAATAGCTAGTTATGTCTTGTTTTTTTAAATCTGCCACATTCTGCCACTATGTGTCTTTTGATTAGTGAATTTAGTCCATTTACATTTAAAGTAATTGTTTTCCCTGTACTTTCTCCTATTTCGTTAATTGTATTCTGACTGTTAATAAATTACCAGTTTAAATCTGCTGTACTCATCGACTATAGTTAGATTCAAAAGCAAAATTACTCTTTTCCAGCAGGAATTTCAATGAAATTGAAAAGTATTTTTAGTAGCTATAGACACATTGCCTCCAGGAATATTTGTTTGCTTAAGATTAATTTATTTGAGAGAGAGAGCGTGAGTTACCTGAGCATGTGGAGGGAGGGGCAGCAGAGAGAGAGAGTCTCAAGCAGACATCCTGCTGAGCACTGAGCATGACAAGCCTGGATCCCATGACCCATGGTATTAGACCTGAGTAGGAGGCTTAGCTGATTGAGCCACCCAGATGCCCCACCTCTAGGAGTGTTCGATAAATCAACATTTGTCAACATTTTTTTAATCATGAAAGCTTCACTGAAGTGTCAGCAAGACTCATATAATTTGCTCTAAGTCTGTAATTGCCTACTTCTCACAGAGAACTGCTTTTTTTTCCAATAAGTAGTTTTTGAGTGTTCTTTTAGGAAAGCAAAACCAGATGGTGTGCATTCATAAGAAGTTTTCCTAAATGATGTTTTTATTTTTAATTTAAAAAATGGACATTGAGGTTGATTTTCTTCATGCACTTAATTATTTGCATACTTTTTTATGTCTCAGCTGAATAAGAGTAGTGGAAAGAGTCCATGATGGAACTTCCAGTTCTGCCAACTCTAAGTCAGGGGTTCTTACTTTACTTTGCAATCATATAAAGTGCTTGTTAATTTTAGCTGGAGGAGAGCAGGAATGTTCAGAAGCAAATGAAGATTCTGCAGAAGAAACAAGCTCAGATCGTGAAAGAGAAAGTTCAGTTGCAGAGTGAACACAGCAAGGCTGTCCTGGCAAGGAGCAAACTAGAGTCTCTTTGCAGGGAACTTCAGCGTCAGAATAAGACGTTAAAGGTTAGTTTGTTCATTTTTTTTTTTGCTTTTCAGGAGATCATTGCTAGGGTGATTTTTTAATCCCTGTGTGTATTTTTGAAGTAAATACATGCTTCATTTGCTGTGGTGGAATATGATTGTAATAATGGTTGCTTGTTCATACTCCTAGGTACACTTGGTCTGATAGGTTAGGTTACTGAGCAGAGGACTTTGTGGAGTCCTCAAGCAACCTTGCTTGCTTGTTTACTCATTCTTGCTTCGGTTAATGCTATATGTGAGTCCATTATAAATCTAAAACTCTCTCTATACAGCTTGTGGTTTCAGCTTCAGGGAAGAGATCTGTAGTATATCTAGATGGTATTGATGTATATGTCTGTAGCGTTCCTGCTTACTTATCACATTCTTCTTAGATAAGAAATGAAATGCTTAGCTGAAATGGAGAGACTGATTGGTATAGACGAATCAAAATGAATTTAAGAAGGAAAAATAGATTGCAGAATCGTACTATGGATGCTGATTGGCTAGTATGCCTAAATATTCTCTGCCAATCTTGAGCTATTCAGTTGCTTAAATACTGCAGAATAGCACTTATATCTTGGATGATTTTATGTACGTGTGTGTGTGTGTATGTTAAAAAGTATATATACAGACATATAGTCCTATATATAAATAAATAATCATATATATAGGGATTCTTAGGTAATATTAGGTGTGACTCAGAAAGTAGGCTGCGAGATGGGACATCTCTGTTCAGACTGATACAGAATGACACCCTGCCAAATGAGTGAGAAGAATATTGGGAAAATAATGAGGAAGAATATGACTGTGTGGAGAAGGTCCTTGTGCTTTTTGGGCAGTAAGGTCTGCGCAGTCAGTAAACACTTACTTTGTAGCAGGGCATTTGATTCTGATTATCTGCTTAGGAAATAAGTTTGCTTTTAAATGAGAGTTTTCTGGTCATAGATAAGGAGAAGGACTTGTAGGTTAGAAGCAATACTTTGTGCAGGATTACATGAACTGGCATAGCAGTAACATGAGCAGTTTATGTATAAGTTTATCCTATACCAGTAACAGAAATTATTTTGGATAATAAGGAAGAAAATATGCAACAGGCACAAGCAGAAGAAGAACATCGTAAAGAAGCAACTGCACGTTTCCAGTCTACTTTAAATGAAATCCAAGCACAGCTGGAACACCATGACATACACAACGCCAAACTCCGCCAAGAAAACACCAAACTGGGAGAGAAGCTGAAGAAACTTGTTGAACAGTATGCACTAAGAGAGGAGGTAAAGATGTTTTGTTTATTTAGACAACACCCTGTTACTGTGAAAAACTTTTCACCATTTATTACTAAAGACTATAGTCACAGGACAATATTTTAAAACTTATGTACACATGATAGTAGTAGTTAGGCATTCATCAGGAAAGTATTAGGCACACTTAACTGAAGGACTAATGGGGATCATCACTGATGACTCAGGGGTCTTTGGATTTGGATATGTGAGGTGCTTTCTGCAAGACATGTTGAGTGTACGGTACTTCTTTTCCATGTGTTACTTTGTACTTATGTTCCATTGTGATTTTGGCAGACAGATTGTTATTCCCATATCCAACCAAAGGGAAAATAAATATATAGCCCCCCACTATCCAATATCTCAGACATCCATGGTAATCCATCATAAATCTATGATACTACAATGTATAGTACCATTGCATTCTACCTACCATACTTTTTGGGAGAGAAAAGAACCTTCTTTTAACAGAACACCGTCTTCTTGGTTGTCACACACAGGACAGTAAGTTTACTGGAATGAGCTGCACAGTTATAGTTGTTTTACAAACTAGTCTGGAAGTTCTCTGGTATCTAGTTTAAGAGGAAATTGGTGATAACATGCTTATTAAATTTTGTTACTTTCAGAGTTCAAGTATATGAGGTGAGAGCCTTTGGGTTTTCCAAAGGGTACATTTCTCTGCCTTTATTATGCCTTAAGGGTAGTAAAATGTATGGTGACTGACATAACATAGAAAAATAAAGTGAGTATAATACTTAAAAAAAAAGGTAGTAAAATATGGCATTATGTGTGTTGAACTCCTTACAAAGCAGATTAAAATTACTAATTCAAAAACATCCTGACCAATTTAAAATGGTAAATTTTAAAACGGTGTGTTTTATTCCCCCAAACAAACCCAAAAACCATTTCTGTGACATTTATCCAATTTGACTTCAAATTTTAGATTGTTTTAACTTACAGTGTTACTTACAGGCTTTGAAAACATATTTAGGATTTTGAGCATTTTCCTAACCATTCTCATTCATCTTTTAACAGCAAATCTGTGTTTAATCATGTCCAAGATGTCATATTACTTCACTCAGCACTATTTGAATGCATATCTTGAAATGACAAGACTCTCTTGAAGCAGAAACACAATACCATTTTCACACCAAAATATTTAATAATTAATCAACTACCTTGTACTACCCACATTTTTCTGTTCCCCAGCCCCTAAAAAGGAACCCCCTAAGATTGTTTGAACCAGATCCAGACAAGGTTTATACATTTCATTGGTTGTTATGTCTCAAGTCTTTTTTCAAATATAGGTTTCCATCTCTGTGTTTTCTGTGTGCAGTTTATTTATGGAAGAAACTCCTTTTCAGGCCTACAGAGTGGATTATCTTTTCACTAGATTTATTTTATATCAAGTCCTTATTTTCTCATCTTGTAACAAATGACAGCCTACTTCATTATTACAGTGGCACATTTTGAAAGTGTATGTTCAAATATTAAACATAAGTCTTACATAAACAGAATTTTCTCTCTGCCCCTTTTTGGGGATGGGGTCAGAATATATTTAATAATCTAAACAAGCCATTTGTAGTCAAAGACAAGTCTAGTACACTCCTTAAAACTTAATTAGATGACTCATTGTTATGTTAGTATTGGAATTTGGAGCAAAAAGTTTTAATGTTTCTACATATGAAAAGGATGTTCTGATGACTTTATTACTCAGAAATATTACTTAACAGCCTAGCTTGGATATAATACTGTCGTCTTCTCAGTTTACTAAGTGTTTAATGTGGTCAGGCACCAAGCATGTTAAATCATGTAAGCATTATTTTGATTTTTACAATAACTTTGGAAAGTACATGTGTGGTTGTCCGTCACAGATAAGGGAGCCGAGACTCATCAAGGAACAGAATTTGTGCAACACCATGCACTGAGCCAAGATTCAACCTCAGGCCATTCCTACCATTAATCATGCTATTATCTACACTAAGAAATTTCAGAAAATTTAATGAGAAAAGTATCCAGGAATAGTGTGTGTGATGTACCATTTCACTAGTTTGATCTCCTTATCTATCTGAGTTGTGGTTTTGTTTTGTTTTGTTTTGTTTTGTTTGTGGTTATTGTTTATTTGTTCGCTTTGATAGTTTGAGCCTAATTTTTAGTGTAGAGCAGAAGCAGGAAATACAAAGTCATTGATTGGGTTAGACCCCAACAACAAAGATTGTCTCAGGTTAGTAGTCAGAGGGGTTCATTTCTGCAGTTGCAGAGTGGTTTACAAGTTGACGTAAGTAGTTATTTCTGCAAATACAAGGATAGAAAGACCCAGTGTTACTAGTTATGGTATTATGAGCAGGAAGAACAGGGAAAGAAATTACTGTTAACTTGTGTTATATTTCCTCACCAGTGTATACTTTTTTCATTAAGTGACGGAAGAAATTTTATATTTTGTGTAGCATATTGATAAAGTGTTCAAACATAAGGAACTGCAGCAAAAGCTTGTGGATGCCCGGCTTCAGCAAACAACACAGCTCATAGAGGAAGCTGATGAAAAACACCAAAGGGAGAGAGAATTTGTAAGTTCTCTTTCCTAAAAACATGACTGCACAATTTTAAACAAACCATTTAAAATCCTTAAATTCATTCAATATTTTACATAGACCTTGGGGATGCAATTTAGTTTTTTACTGTCAAGATTGAGAAATATTAGAATATATTCCACTTTTTATTTCTGATGACATTTTCTTATAAAAATAGACTTGGAAATATTAGACCAGTTAGTGGAAAGACCTGCGATGGTGATTTTGTTCATGTGTAGAATGTTACCTTGTTTTTTGATCATGCAGCATTTTTCCCGCAAGGATGTACTCATATTATTTTGAGTGTCAGTAATTGTGAACATAGTGTAATCTCATGTTTAACGCATGCAAATCAAGCTGTATATGTTTAAGTTAGCTTAAATAAATTTTGGACTATTCCATCTAGCATTTCATATTTCATTTGAGTAACCTAGATGCTGAGGTATTCATAATATGGAATGCTCAGTTCTTGAATCTTCCTCAGGATGTGAACAACCAGAGTAAGTCTGAGTATAGAGAGATGGATTTTTCAAGGTATGGACACCTTTAATGCAACACAATGGTGATACCTGGTGTACAACTGAAGGAACTATTGCCATTTCCAACCTGGAGTATAAAGTGTATGCACATACATACATTACATGTGTACTTTCTGGTTGGTTTACAAACTTTTAAGGCTTATTTGTAGTATATGTGACATTTTACTTCAGAAATTCAAAGACTGAATTTCACAACTTTCTACTGTACAACTTTACTATATAATTTTCTTAAAAACCCATGTAGAAAACTAGACCCTCCTCTTCCCTGCTTTTAAAAATGTAATCAGAAACCTGATGTCTGGGTTTTTTGTTTGGTTTGGTTTGGTTTGGTTTTTGTTTGTTTTTTTTTTTCTATGTATCCCCTTTCTACTTGCCTCATCTTGCCTCTCTCATGGAGTAGAAACCACCTAGATAACTTCAATATTTCTAGCCCTGTTTTGTGCTTCTGAGTGTAAATGCCTGATTTTGTTCACCTAAACATGACTATTTAACCCTGAGTCTTATAAACCTTATTATGCTTCTAGGGTACTTTTTCTCCGTAGGCAGTTTAGAGATGTTTCCCACATTCCAGAGTATTAGCAAGTGGTGCAGATCAAAGATAGAAATACTTGGCAATTGACATAGGAAACTTAACCTATGATTCTTGTTAAAATAATGAGAGGGAACAGGAAACCTAAGTATCCGGTCATTTGACATTTTAGCCACATGTATAATTGCTATTAGTATTTTGCCAGAATGTTTCTGTTTTCTAGTTATTAAAAGAAGCAACAGAATCAAGGCACAAATATGAAGAAATGAAACAGCAAGAAGTACAATTAAAACAGCAGGTAACTTGACAACAGAGGATAGTAGAGTTTGTGAGTCTTGTCCCCATCCAGTGGTGGCTAGAACTGAAAAATAGATCTCTTGACCTCTTGGAATGTTCCTCTTCATTTACAGTAACTAAGTCATCATAAGTTGACTTTTATCAAATTAGCACTGTGAGTCCTGTGTCCAGAGAACCCCTTAATCCTAAGCAAATCTGGATGGGCAGTGAACATATTTTCAGTGTCCTTTTTCTACTGTCCTAGATTATTTTCTCCAGGGTCTTGTGAATTCACTTGCAGGTGAGTGTGTGTATATGTGTCGGTGTACTTTTTTAAGCAGGAATGGAGATTCTTTGTTTTGAGTTCAACCTTAGATGTTGCTTTTTGTGGGATAAAGGAAGCAGATGCAGCATGCTCGCTTCAGGAAAAGATCCAGGAAAGAGTGTGCTTCCATCTCTGAAAGTTTACTAATATCTACCTAATGTTTTTAGATAATAATAATTAGGTATCATCCATATAATTTATTCTTTTAGTTAACCAGATTATATTTTGTTGAAAAAATATCACATATTTTAAAACTTTATTAAATGATGTTTAACATAAGGACTCTCTTAATTCTAAAATACACTCCTGTGTTAAAACTGGCACATGTGTTCATGAGCAACCCTTCTGTGAGTGCTCTTAACTGCTTTGGGAACAGTTTTTAATGTGATATTAGTGATAAAGCTAATAGCCTTACTGTGAAAATTGAAGAGGAATCACACATGAGAAGTCTCTTTTGTTATGAATTATAAGTTATGACTCTAGCATGTTTCAAGAAACTTTATTTTATTTATTTATTTTATTTTTTATTTTTTTTAAAGATTTTATTTATTTATTTGACACAGAGAGAGAGATCACAAGTAGGCAGAGAGGCAGGCAGAGAGACCGGGAGAGGAGGAAGCAGACTCCCCACTGAGTGGAGAGCCCGATGCGGGCCTCAATCCCAGGATGCTGAGATCATGACCTGAACCGAAAGCAGAGGCTTTAACCCACTGAGCCACGCAGGCGCCCTCAAGAAACTTTAAACTCCTGCTTATTAGTCCTATACACTCAGAAGTCTATAAAAAAAGGAAAAGAGGATTGATGTGGAGAAGGTGTACATCCGTAAACAGCTTTGGAAAATGTTCTTTAATGTAGGATCATTGATAATTTCTTCAGTAATGACCCAGCTCCCAGGTAGCTCTGGTACTGTTGGGCTGTTCTCATTCCAACTTCTGTTGTATGTCCATCTGTGTCACCATGGGTCAGCATGTTATCTGATCATTACTTTATATCCTTTGCTGTTGCCTCCTCCTTGTCCTGGTCCCTAAATGTGGCTGTTCTTTCCAAGACTTTGTCTCACATGTCAGTTTCCAGCATTTGTTGAGGATAGAGTCACAATGGTGTATGTTGACCATAATGCAGGCATGTAAGTCCGGGTGTGATGGTAGTTGCCACTTCTTAACTACCCAGTGTGGACCAGCATTGATTTCTTGGATGGGACAGTCTATCTGGGTGTTCTATCCTCAGTACATGCAAACCATGCCCAGACTGCCATAACTTCTAATCTGTCTCAAGTGTCCAAACTGCTCCCTTTGTCTCCCTGAGCAACACCATTGCTCTAGTTGCAGGCCAGCATCCTCGGAAGTCCTGTCAGTGTGTGTCCCTCTACAGGTCACTCATAAGGCCTCCACAGTATTTTCCACTTTACTCCTGAATTTCTATTTAGCCCGGCCCTCCTTGCTGTCCTCCTTCTATAGAAGTGATTTGGTTATCTTTTAGTCATCTTGTCTACCCTGTTACATACACTACTTTTAGTCTGTTTCTCCTTCCCATGTGCAGTAGAACTTGCTTTTAAGTGATATTTTCCATATGACCTGGTCCATGTGATAACTGGTGGACTGGTTCCATCATATCACATTCTGTCCCTTCCCTGTCATGTTCATGGGGTTTTGTTTATTAGTTAGTTGTCATACAGCACTGATGAAAATGAAGACACCACTTATATGATTGCAGGTCTCTGATGGTCTTTTTATTCTTTTCTAAACTTTTTTGGGCAAAACACTGCATTTCTCTGGTCCTCTTTCCACATCCCGAACATAATATAATCATATATAATATGTAATATGTAACATATGTAATATTTATATAAAATTAATTACAGTCATGTTTGGAGATGGTCTCCAAGGGTTCCCCCTGGTCTACATTTCAGCCCATCCTGAGGCCAAGCTCAGCACTCACTTCTGTAAGCTCTCTGTTCTGGCCACTACTGTGCATGTTCGTCCCCTCTGCTGCAACTTCTTTTCTAAGGGGAAGAAAAAAGTGACTCAGCATGCTTTATTCTTTTTGAGCTATTCAATTAGCATTATCTTCCCAGCTACAATTTAAAAATTCCTTGAGGATGGACATTAAAAGAATTGGCATCTCTACCTGAATTTAGCTTTCCTTTTTCTCAGTTGTTCTCTTTGTCCATTCTTCAGCTTGTTTTATTTTTCTGTGTACATTAAAGAAAGATTTAACCTTGGTATCAATCTAAGAACTATGTGGGCTACTAATGTAAAAAAAAATTTTTTTTCCCAAGAAGTTTTTCAAATGCATGTATGGGGGGTAGTGCATAAAGCTATAGTTATATAAAATTTTTAGTTTTCATTGTAACTGACGTAATACAGCTACTAAAGGGTTGAACATTTCAGACATTTATAGTTAATCAACAAGATTTCAAAAGTTTCAGAGCATTTTTTCTTCTTTGTCGCACTTATAACAAGTAACTTATGTTTCACTGGTATTACCGTCTTTTGCAAGTCTTTGGGCTTCTAAATCACTTATCTGGAACTCAGAATATTTGATACTTTTTTCTGTAGCTTACTCTTTATATGGATAAGTTTGAAGAATTCCAGACTACCATGGCAAAAAGCAATGAACTCTTTACAACCTTCAGGCAGGAAATGGAAAAGGTATTTACATGATTTTAGTAGAATATTACCACTAAATTTATATGAGGTCATTTTAAGCATAATTAGTATTTGGATAAGTTTGTATTGAACTGAAAATGAACTTAACTTTGTCTTTCCTGATCTTTACCTGGCATACTCATTTTGTCCTGAAATTACCCAAGTTGCTCATGATCTTGATCCTCTCAAAATTGTATCATCATTAAAAATAATTATTAAAGACAAGTTATCTTTAGAAGTAGGTTTTGTTTAAAAAAAAAAACTTCAAATGATCTCATCTAGTTCTTCCACAAAGCTTTATGTAAATTATTTTTTAAAAATAGAGACCAAGGGAAGTTATGATATATTTTGGTTGAAATAGATTATTTCTGAGGCTCTAGATAGGCTGAATGTATTTTTACTCTTAAGTTTGATCTTTATTACATACAATATACAGGAACAGATGTCCTTATAAAACTTACAAATGTTTTGAAAACAATGTAAAAAAATGGGGTCATTCCAGTTCAGAATGTGGACTAAGTGGCAATTTTAGGGTACAGTTACCTTGCCTCTTCCTCAAATAAATAAACAGCCATCTTGGTTTGGAGCATGGATTTTGGAACTGAGTTCTGTTCTTTGCATTGTGTAACTTCCGTGGGGTGAATGATACAGCTTGGCATTTCCCTTTTTAAAATTGGGATTTAAAAGAAATAGTGGTCAGTAGAGGATAAATAACAGTAAGGCTGGCATTTTGTAGCCATTCAATACATATCAGGCATGACTGTTCCTAGGTCTTACATGGTGGTTGAGAGCACGTGCTCATTAATTTCTTGGATTAATAATCTTGGTTGTCACTTACGGCAGACCTTGGACAAGTGTTTAATTTCTTTGCTCCTTCATTGTTAAGACTGGGAATTACAAAAGTATCTGGTGTATTTCAAACATTGCTTAACCATGTTAAGTAGTCTAGTTACTACAATACTTCAAATATTTTAACACCCAGTAGTGTGTAGAATTCAGAAAGCAACAGATTGGTTATACCTGTCAGTCCTTTCAGCTGAGTGCTCCAATGGAAGGGAAGCTCCTCCCTTCCATTGAAAGTGTTAACTGAACTTCATCCCATGAGAGTCACTGAGGCAGAGCAGCTTAGGACAGGGACTCCTCCGTTTGCTCTGATTCTGGTGAACTCACTGGATTGGAACACATTCCTCTGTGCTAGTTACTAGTGCCTGTAGAGATCTCAGTTGGAAGTACTGGACTGATCTTTCAGGAGCTCCTCCCACAACTGTTATCCTTCTCTGCCTAGTGGGACTTTTCTGGGTAATTATCTAGGGTACAGGGCATTGGCTTTGCCTTATCCTAGTTTTCCTTCACAGTGCTTGATGCATTGTCTCTACTGTAACAGGGCTCACGTGCAGACCAACACTAAAGGAATATTGGGGAAATGGGTGATTGGTGGGTGTAGTTGAATGTAATTTTGAATTTTGGAAAATTGGGGTCCTGTAGCATTAATTTAAGAAACACTTATTTTTACACCCATTTTATCTTTAATACCATCTTGAAATAGAATAGTCTTGTGAATAGTGAAGACGGTTAAAGCTAAGGATATAGTAATTTCAGTATCATTTCCCTGATCACTTGCCTGAATTATCTGGCCTTTACTTCTGACACTGATAGGATTTTAGATTCTTAATCTCTTTGGGGACTGAAAATATCTGTCTTTCCAAGAATTGGATGAATTAGGTTAGTGTACTATTGCTACCAAAAACTTGAGATCATGGACATTTTTTGATGCAGTGTAGGGAAAACCTGGTCCCTTCTTTTGCTACCTCTAGCTGGAAGAAATGGCACTCCAGTCTTAAAGAGTTCAGAGTGTAGTAGTGTCTGAATTCTCCATGTGCTGCTTCCTCTGAAATTGAGATCAAATCTGTTGTTCTTCTGATAATATGAAACTCCTCCCTACTTTGGTTTCTCATGCTGCCACTGTAAAGGCTTCTGCTATATTAGTTCTGCTATAATCAAGCATGGCTACTTTCAGCAAGACATGCACAGCTATCAGCTGGTTAAAGCAAGTGCACTGAGGAGGGAGGGGAGAACAATATAGAATACTTTTGTGGTGGTTCGGGGAATGCACTTAGAATTTAAATTTGCAATTGTGTTGATTTGCAGATGACAAAGAAAATTAAAAAACTGGAAAAAGAAATGATAATATGGCATACCAAATGGGAAAATAATAATAAAGTACTTCTACAAATGGCTGAAGAGGTGAGAAGGCTTTACGTGAATGAACAGTGAGCACTCATTCATTTCAGTAGTAAGGCAGGCTGGAACTTCTAGAGGTTTCCTTATATGGTCTCTTGCCTGCAGTAAGTTAGGTTGTCTTAGGGGAGGGATCAAATTCTTTCCCCAACTTCCTAGCTCAGGGTTATGGTATAGACACCTATAAAGTAACTAGATTTTGCTTTCCTCTACTGCAAACCTAACTTATACAGACTCAGACTTGTTAAACAGAAAGTTGCCTCCCCCCACCTATTAGATCTGATCCATGGCCTAAAATTTTGCATTTCTAACAAGTGTCCAGTATATGTTCTTATAACCGGTTCAGAAGTCCACAACTTGAAAATCCCAGCCTTTCCAGGAAGGCAACTTTATTCAGATTTCCTGTGGACAAAGCACAAACTTTTAACCCAGTTGAATTTGTATCTTGACTTACTTATTTCCAAAAGCAGCAAAGTACTTTTTGAAAGGTTTGCTATAAAGAAAGCTGAAGTATATTCCATTTGCAAGAACTAATTTTCTCATTTTCATATACTGGATAGGAGTAGTTTACAACATTTCATGCGAGAGTTAAAAATGATGAAAAGGAAGAAAAATTGAAGAAATAAGCATCTTACATTAAACTTCTGAATGTTGTTACTTTATTAAGTTGACTTAGATTCTTGAAGTCAAGAAGTAGATTTTGGTTACTTTAAAGAAATATGAAAATAGAATAACTTTTTGCATCACTATAGAATAAATATAAATATTTTAAGTATCAGTATAGAGGGAGTTTCAACAGATGACAAAAGGTAGTTTATAGTGTAGCACAGATTTCTTAATTTCCTTTTCTTTTGTATGCAATAGTATAATTTCTATTTACATGTAGAATGGGTATGTGAATTCTGTCCTTTTTTTTTTCCCATCTCAGAAAGTGGTCCGCGATAAAGAGTACAAGGCCTTTCAAATAAAACTGGAACGGTTAGAGAAGCTGTGTGGAGCTCTCCAGATGCAAAGAAATGAGCTCAATGAGCAGGTGGAAGTCCTGAAAAAGCAGGTCTCTGTAAATGCAGTGAATGTAGATTTAGCTATACCTCCAACACGGTCCTGCGCTGCTATTGTTTCTCAGAATGAGCTGAAGAATTCCTCTAGTAAAGCTCCAGGAGTGCATCTGGATGCTGAGCTTGAGAGAGTGAATAAAACAAAACACAGTTCCAAAGACCCTTTCTACATGATCTCTTCTAGGCGCTGATTCAGTTCACTAATGTGAAGTGTGATCACTGTATTGAATGATATTTTGTGTATAACTTTTCTGTGTTACTGCTGGTTTTGTGGCGAATGTTCTTAACTTTTTCTATTATATCTGTATTTTTCAAGAACTACTGGACTGTGTGTTACAGGAGGCTGCTAAGCAGTTTGCATTGTCTTCGTGTATACACTTTCCACAACTGCATTGCACACCTGCCTTACCTTCCCCTTCCCTGGAATACATGTGTCCATTGCCTAATTCTCTCACTTTGTGTGTTCATTTGCCTTAATCCTGCCCCTTTAAGTATCATAATTAAATTGAAAGTTGTTCCAATAATAGTTTCCCATTGTGAAAACTAATAGTAAATTAAACTCTGTAGTCCATTGAAACAAGAAAGAAGAAAGGAGGTAGAGGGGAGGGAGGGAGGAAGGAGAAAAGAAAAAGATTAGTTTTGTCTAGTAGATGTGAAATGCCATGTGAAAGTAAAGCTCAAGGGTGGGATAAGAAGTAAAGCAAATTTGATATAGATTTTTTAATTTAATAATATTTTGATGACTTGCAAATTGAGATGAGTGCAAGATTGTGGTACAATATGTATATGAAGATGTCATTTGTAAAGAAAACAGCATATGCAGGCAAGTGATTGGACAAGCACGTGTCATGCTTGAGTCACTAAAGATAGTTCTGCTTGGTTTCAGCTTAGAACACATGTTTAAAGGGAAAAAAAATGAGTATTTTGTTCCCTGACTTTACCATGGCAAAATTTCTGGAATTTGTAATATTGATCCTTACTTTGCTATTTCAGTGTTCAAAAGCTAGTCTTATGTGTGTGTTCCTGTCACATTTATTACCTAAAATGGGTTGAAAAGTGAAAGTAACCAAATAGGTAAAACAGCTTGGAGTATAAGGTACTTGTAAACATTCAGCAATGACCATGATCATTAAGGACTGCACAGTGAAAGAAAAAAAGATTTACATGAAATTTGAACTGTTAGTCTGCCAGAATGAGCAAAACCAAACAACTCCCTCCCACAACTTTTTAAAAGCCTCTCCATCAGACTTCAAAGACCCAGTATGATGAGGGGGAAAGAAGGTTATGTGTCACAAAGAGAATTTACCTTAAAAATAAAACTTATGGTCATATTGCACCAGAACTCTTATGCATGTAAGGTCTTAACGTCTTATTAAGGCAGTCATGTGGTTCCCACAATTCTTTCTGGAACTTGTTTTGTGTGGAAGGTAAATCTTGGGCCAAAAGCAACGTGGGTCAGAGCACGTGCTCTACTGTTTTGTATTTAGTAGGTTTGTGTTAGATATTATTGTGCGATAATGTTAGACATTGACAAAATCTGGATTCTGTTTGGGAAGCATTTGGTTTCCTTTCAGAAGCTTTTCTCTGATTAACAAGAAAAAAGGAACTTTATGACAAGGATCCCCTTCCAAACGGCTTTGTAGTATGTGCAGTATGTACTATAGTCTGGAACAGGAGCTGTCAAACCATCTCTATATTGGCTAGGGCTGCTTTCATACTACAGATACTGAGTTGAGCAAGTCTTAAATATTTACTATCTGACCTTTGTTTGTCAGACCCCTTTAAAAACTTTGTCGCTGGCCCAGGAAAAGTTTAAACATTGCAATCAGTTAAATTATCTTTGTTGCACCATTTTATGGGACCCTCTGGAGTTGTAAAATCAATAGTGTCAGCAGACTCCAAGGTGTTGAAAAAAAACCATGGCTGTACAAAAATAGGCCATTTCATCTTCATGTGTGTAGAGAATACATTTTGTGGTCATGAGACCAGTATTTTTAAATTATGTATTAACTGTCTTTTCACACCTGGTTATCCCAGTTCATCTCTCAGGTGTTAACAGAAATATCTACCTCTTTCAAACTGTAACTGAAAATAACTGAAAAAAGGATGCAGTGCTAAATAAACTGCTCTATTTTTACAGCTCACGTCTTTCATGAAGATAGAGAATGGATGAAGCAGCCATATTTTGCTTTTCAAAGACATTTTGTAGAGATTTTTCGCTAATGTAAATCTTATTTTATCTACTCTGTTAAGGTTGAATAAATATGTAATGACTAATTTAACAGGGTCTCTGTATTCCTTATACTGAATGTGACTTCACTTGTAATACTCAAGCTCAAAGATAATTGTTCTAAATAGCTGGTTTCTCGGGTCTTAAAACACAGCTAATTAATTATTGCATAATTAAATCAGCAAGGGGAGGAAGAGATTACCTTCTGATGTTGGTAAAAACAATTCTATTCCACTAGAACACTGTAAGCACTCCCCCTCACCCATGTAAAGTAGATGATAGTAAATGATGTCTACAGTGTACCTACAAATTTCTTTAGTCCTCGCAGACCTTACCAAAGGACACTTGTATATAGAATTCTTTTGTCTTTTATGGAACTAGTTGTTGATAAAAAAAAAAGGGTGCATTTCATCTAATCCTATATGTGAGTATTTTTTAGTTGAATAACCTGGGAGAAAGCTAATATTTGAGTACCCGTTAAGGTACAAGTTAAAAAAATAAAACGGTAAGAGTGACATCATGGAAAATGCCAGGAGTCTGGCCATGCACTGAAACAGATTTAAAAACTTTATGTCAAGACGTTATCTGGTGAGTAGAAAGGTAATCTATAAAATAGAAAAACTTTCTAAATCATGTATCTGATCAGGGTATACTATTCCAAAGATACAAAGAATGAAAAAAACAATTAAAAACTAGGTGGAAGAAGATGGCGGAGGAGTAGGAGACCGATTATCATCAGGTCCCAGGAATTCACCCAGAGAGCTATCAAACCATTCTGAACACCTACAAATTCTACCGGAGATCGAAGAGAAGAAGAGCAGCAAGTCTAGGAACAGAAAATCGACCACTTTCTGGAAGGTAGGACGTGCGGAGAAGTGAATCTGCGGTGACGGGAAGATAGACCCCGGGGGAGGGGCTGGCTGCCGGCAAGGGAGCGAGCAGCGGAGCACAGACTCGGAAGTGTGAGAAGTCGGCTCCACTGAGGGACGTCACCCCAGAGACCAAGCGGGGGGTGAAGCCCC
>LNAC01001959.1:0-14820 GCA_002007465.1 Ailurus styani
TCTGTCTCTGGCGCCGCCCCATTTAGAATCTCCTCACCCGGCAGATTCCTGCAGCCACTCCCGTGCCACTCCTCCCAGAGGAGGAAGGTGAGTCTCTCCGGGTCTGCCGCCCGTGGTGTCCCCGCTCACAGATCAGCAGCCTGGCTGTGCTTCAGATCATAGCCCAAGGTAACCCTGAGCTGAGAGACACCTCAGCTCAGCTCTGTCTCTCCCTCCGGCTTCTCTCTGAGACCTGGGAGCTTGGTCGTGCTCAGACACCCCTGGTCTTTTTGTGTCCCCGTGGGTCCTGGACCACAGTGTCCCTGCAGGGGCTTCACCCCCCGCTTGGTCTCTGGGGTGACGTCCCTCCGTGGAGCCGACTTCTAACAGTTCCAAGTCTGTGCTCTGCTGCTCACTCCCTTGCTGGCAGCCGGCCCGTCTCCCCTTCATTTTGTTTATTTTGTTTTGTTATTTTTTTGCTTCCAAATACATGTATATGTTTTTCATTCCTTAGCTTTTAGTCTGCATGTGTCTCTATATCTGAGATTATCTCTTGTTGGCACCAAATAGATAGGTCTTGCTCGTTTATCCATTCTCCACGATATGTCATTTGATTGGAACACTTAGGCCATTTACATTTACCATAATTATTGATAGGTGTATAATTACTGCCATTTTGTTTTTTGTTTTCTGGTTGTTTTTGTAGCTCTTTTCTTCTCTGTTCCTGTCTCCTTATCTCCCTCTCTTTCTTTGTGATTGATGTGTGTTTGTAGTGTTATGTTTGACTCTCTCTTCTTTAATTTTGTATATCTTTTACAGGTTTTAGGTTTGTAGTGACCATGAAGTTCTTATATAATATCCTGAGTATATAGCAGTGTAAATTAACTGAAAAGTCACTCAAGTCCAAACACATTCTCTAAATAAAAAAAAATCTCTTCCTTTTTTTATCTCTCCTCCATGTTTTATGTACATGCTATTATATTTTACATACTTTTTGTGTTTTACCTTTTTATTCATAATTTCCTTATGCTATTTATGACCATTCATTTTCTATTTTAATAAATTAGCTTAACATTTACTGTAAGGCTGGTTTGGTGCTGATAAACTCCTTTATCTTTTGTTTCTCTAGGAAGATATTTATCTCTCTTTCAAATCTGAATGAGAGCCTTCCTGGGTAGATTCTTCCTGGTTGTAAGTTTTTTCCTTTCAGCAGCTTGCATATACCATGCTACTCATTCTGCCTTGCAAAGAGTTTCATTTATTTTAACACTGTTAAGATGAAGGGTTCACTGGGTTATCTTCTACTGAAGAGTAAAGTTTAAAGAACTGTTTTCTACTTATTAGCTATCTAGAAAAAAAGTGGAATAGGACAGAAAACACACACACACAAGACAGTAATTTTTTGGCCTTTCAAATTTTGCCTTCCTCCTCTAACTAGCATGACACTGGCTTGTGGGTTGAGTTTTGCCCTGTTAGCCTGAGAAGTCCAAGGGCACAGTGGGAATGATCACCATCCCCATAGCCCACACATCTGCCCCTTTATTGAGAAAAGACCCTCCCAATGGAGATTGTCATCCCATAACTGAAATGTCCAACCAAAGGACCCTCTAAGAATTCCTTAAGACTTTATCAGTCCCAAGATTTGGAGCCTTCTGATACCTACCCAGACATCAGCTGAATGTGTGACAGGAGTCACCTGCTCCAGCACCCTCTGGGTAAGTAATCCACATTGCTTCCAAAGTCTGAGATTCCAGGCGAAATAAGGAGGTATCACTCCCACCCAAGCCCTGAGCTACATAAAGGTAAAGGACTTACACCAAGGAAAAGGACATTTTTATAGTCACTTTAAGAAATTTTATTGTACTCATTAATTTACAATAGGTAAATAAGATATTAGAAGAAAAATAAATAGATAAGTTTGTGTAAATATGGAAAGAGTATGAAGGAAGAAGGAACAGAGGGAAGGGTAAAGGGAGAATGGATGGAGGGAGAAAGAAACAGAAAGAAAAAGGAACAGTCAAGCTCCTCCTTGTATTCAGCCCTGATATTATCTGGGTACACACACCTGAATGGACATAATAATACCCAGAGTGTCTCAACCATGTTCTTCAGTCACTGTGATGTCACCGAATGACATCCAGAGAGCAAGTGCATGTACTGCCCACATAGGTGACCCAATCAGTGACCTGGGAAGAATTTACTCACTCTCCCAATCCCATGTAGGTCAGGCCCACCATGGACAAGGGTGAAGCAGGCAAGTTTGGTGGGAGGGATGCATATGGGAAACAACTGCTTCTTCTCTGCAGGGAAATCACCCTAGGGCACATCCTCCACTAGCTGGACTCTGGGGGAAGAGATAAATAGGCAGGACCACCACATGGAAACCTGTCTTTGTGTTGGGGATACTGGTGGTGTGGGAACACTGTTCCTTGCGGATCTTGCTGCACCTGTTCTACTAGTTCATGGGTGCCCAGTGCTCCTAGATGAATCCAGAGCTGAGTGGAGAGGCTCTGGAACTTACCTAGGCCACAGTCAATTTCTTTATCACTGGGCAGAGAACTGCCATAAGAAGAGCTCTTTGTGTATTGCAGTCACAATTTTGGGACCCATAAGGCCCTGCTCCTTCTCCAACCCCAGGCTCTCTGGTCTCTCAACCTCCCCACAATCCCACTTTCCTACCCTTTCTCCTCCACCCCTGCAACCTAGGTGGGCTGGTCTGTTCAGGTTTTGTATATCTTCCTAACTCAGTTTCGGTTGGTTGTGTATTTCTAAGAATGTACTCATTTCCTCTAGGTATGCAATTTGTTGGTATGTAATTGTTTATAGTCCCTTATGACTCTATGTATTTCTGTCCTAGCAGTTGTCATAGCTCTCTTTTAATTCCAATTTTATTTATTTGAGTCTCTTTTTTTCTTACTTATACTAGCTAAATTTTGCCAATTTTTGTTCATCATCTTTGAGAACCAGATTTTGTTTTCATCCTTTCTATTTTTTTAAAGATTTTATTTATTTATGAGAGAGATCATGAGTGACAGAGAGAGCATGAGCAGGGTGGAGGGGCAGAGGGAGAAGCAGACTCTCCACTGAGCAGGGAGCCTGACACTAGGCTCCATCCCAGGACCCCTGGACCATGACCTGAGCCAAAGTCAGACACTTAACCAACTGAGCCATTCAGGTGTCCCGTCATTGATCCTTTCTATTGTTTTTCTGATCCCTGATTCATTTACCTCTGCTCTGATTTTTATTACTTCTTTCCTTTTGTTAACTTTGGGCTTAATGTATTGCTCTTTTTCAAGTTCCTTGAAGTGTAAAGATAGATGGCTTATTTAAGATCTTTCTAATTTTTTATTGCTATAAACATCCTCTCAGAACTGCTTTTGCTGCAACCCACAATATGTGTTATGTTGTATTTTCATTTTCACTTCTTTGAGATAATTATTTATTTCCTTTTTTATTTCCTATTGGTTGTGTCACCAAATCAGACTATTTGAGCACCCAATGCACAGTAAGCCAATGTCTGAGACTCTAGCTTTGAAATAAAGAAAGAAAGAAAGAAAGAAAGAAAGAAAGCTTCCTTATTACAAGGACAGCCCAACAAGAAGGCTGAGGATCATTCCAAAAGCTGCCTTTCCTGTGGAACCAAGGGACAGCTTCCATATGTTTGAGGAAGGGTGTGAATACATGAGAGGAGGGTGAGGTGTTTCTGGAAACCTTGAGAGGGAGGGCCTTGAAACATCTGGAACTCTGCATAATTCCAGAAAATGAGGCACCCCATTCAGGGCCTAGTATGACCAGGTATGTCAGACAGTTTCAAGTCAAATATTTCTGTCTGGCCCCCATTAAGTTTCTATAATCAGTGGGTAAACAGGGAGTAGGAGTGAAAAGCAGTTAATGATTGATTGTGTATCAGGTTGAAAGGTACAAAGAACATAATTAAGTAGGGAATAAAACAAGACATGCAAGTAAGGTAATAATGCAACTAATACACTATAGTTCTGCATATGCTTTCAAAACAGGCCCATGAACTATGGATCCATGCTCAGTTGTTAAGAATTGTGTCATTTATTTTCCACATGTTTTTAAGTCTACTCACTTTCCTCTTGTTCATTTCTACCATCTACCATTTCTACCATTTCAACTATCCTTGTCAGAGAATTTCGTTGATGAGATTTCAATCTTCTTAAATTTGCTAAAATTTCTGTGTTCCATTATATGATTTATCCAGGAGAATGCTCCATGTATACATGAGAAGAATATGTATTCCTCTGCTGTTGGACAGAATATTCTATAAATGTCTGTCATTTGTTCTAAAGTGTGGCTTCATACCAATGTTTTCTTGATGATTTTGTGTCTGGACAATCCATCCATTGTTCACAGTGTAGTATTGAGAACCCCTTGTGTTACTGGATTGTTGTCCATTTCTCCCTTAAGATCTGTATTTGTTTAATGAATTTCAATCCTGATGAATTGATAGCATATGTATTTATGGCTGTTAGATTTTAATGAATTGACCTGATAATTAACATACAGTAATCTTCCTTGTATTTTGCCTTTACTTTTGGCTTGATGTCTGTCTTGTCTGATATTCTATGGCTATGCCTGCTTTCTTTTAATTACTATTTGCTTAGGATATCGTCATCCACTACTTCACTTTGAACTTACATTTGTCCTTACAGCTAAAATGAGCATTCTGAAAGCATAATACATTTGGATCTATGTTTTTATTTTATGGAGGCACTCTGTGTCTTTTGATTGGTAAACTTGGCCTATTTACATTTAGGTGATTTTTTTTAAGGATTTTATTTATTTATTTCACAGAGGTAGAGAAATCACAAGTAGGCAGAGAGGCAGGCAGAGAGAGAGGAGGAAGCAGGCTCCCCACTGAGCAGAGAGCCCGATGCGGGCCTCGATCCCAGGACCCTGAGATCATGACCTGAGCCGAAAGCAGAGGCTTTAACCCACTGAGCCACCCAGGTGCCCTAGGTGATTTTTGATACCTAAGGATTTACCATTGTCATTTTGACTTTTCTTTTCTGGTTGCTTTGTATCCCTGTTATTTTTTTTTCCTTGTGTTTCTGTCTGCCTTCATAAGTTGGTAGTTTTCTATGATGACTCACTCAGTTTTCCCTTTTTTAATGTTGTGTCCACTCTAGGTGTTCATTTTCAGTTACCATGAGGTTTATATAAACTGATAAATTAAAAGGTGCTTTTCTATGTCAATTTATTATCATTTGTCTACACAGCTGCTATCATTTTCCTCCTCCCTTTTTATATTTTTGCTGTTACAAACTATCTCTTTTCTCAGTGTGGGTTTGTTACCAATTGTAGTAGCTACAGTCATTTTTAATAACTCTAGCCTTTTGATATCATGAAGTGCTTAATACCCTATTCTAAAATAGAGTAACAGTTTCTGGGTCTTTCAGCTTACGCAGAGTTTTCTCTATGTTCATCTTTTCATTTCAGTATAAAAACTCCTTTCAACATGTCTTGTAAGGCAGAATTAGTGTTGGGGAAATCATTCAGATTTTGTTTCTCTTGGAAAGCCCTTATTTTTCCTTATATCTGAAAGATGACTCCTGGATACAATATTGTTGACTGGCAATTTTTATTTTTCAGTGCTATGACTGTGTCATTCCACTCTCCCCTGGCCTGCAGAGTTTCTGCTGAGAAATCTACTGATGGTCTTTCTCATGGGGTCTCATTTGTAGGTTTCTTTCACTTTTTCCTGGCTGCCTTTAAGGTTCTTTCTTTATCATTCACTTTTTTCTTTTTAAAGCTAGAGAACACTTATTCCATCAAAAATAAAAAATAATACATTAGAATGTGAAAAAAAGAAATGGTAATTATGTCATGTGATAGAGGTGTTATAAAACTAGAGTGGTGATCATGTCGCCATACATAAGTGCATCAAATCAACACATTATATACCTTAAAGTTAACAATGTTTTGTTTTGTTTTTTTGACCCCAGGGGTATAGGTCTGTGAATCATCAGGCTTACACCTTTCACAGCATTCACCAAAGCACAAACACTCCCCAATGTCCATAACACATCCACCCTATCCCTACCCTCCCACCCCCCAGTGACCCTCAGTTTGTTTTGTGAGATTAGGAGTCTCTTATGGTTTGTCTCCTTCCCCATTCCATCTTGTTTCATTATTTTTCCCTCCCTACCCCCCACACCCTCCCACCCTGGCCCTCAAGTTCCTCATATCAGAGAGATCATATGATAATTGTCATTCTCTGATTGACTTATATCGCTCAGCATAATACCCTCTAGTTCCATCCTTGTTGTTGCAAATGGCAAGATTTCGTTTCTTTTGATAGTTGCATAGTATTCCATTTTATATATATGCCACCTCTTCTTTATCCATTCATCTGTTGATGGACATCTAGGTTCTTTCCATAGTTTGGCTATTGTGGACATTGCTGCTATAAACATTTGGGTGCATGTGCCCCTGAGGATCACTACCTTTGTGTCTTTAGGGTAAATACCCAGTAGTGTGATTGCTGGGTCGTAGGGTACCTCTATTATCAACTTTTTGAGGAACCTCCATACTGTTTTCCAGAGTGGCTGCACCAGCTTGCATTCCCACCAACAGTGTAGGAGGGTTCCCCTTTCTCCGCATCCTCGCCAACATCTGTCGTTTCCTGACTTGTTGATTTTAGCCATTCTGACTGGTGTAAGGTGGTATCTCGCTGTGGTTTTGATTTGTATTTCTCTGATGCCGAGTGATGTTGAGCACTTTCTCATGTGTCTGTTGGCCATTTGGATGTCTTCTTTGGAGAAATGTCTGTTCATGTCTTCTGCCCATTTCTTGACTGGGTTATTTGTTTTATGGGTGTTGAGTTTGAGAAGCTCTTTATAGATTTTGGATACTAGCCCTTTATCTGATATGTCATTTGCAAATATCTTCTCCCATTCTGTCAGTTGTCTTTTGGTTTTGTTGACTGTTTCCTTTGCTGTGCAAAAGCTTTTAATCTTGATGAAGTCCCAATAGTTCATTTTTGCCCTTGCTTCCCTTGCCTTTGGTGANGCACTTTCTCATGTGTCTGTTGGCCATTCGGATGCCTTCTTTGGAGAAATGTCTGTTCATGTCTTCTGCCCATTTCTTGACTTGGCTATTTGTTTTATGGGTGTTGAGCTTGAGAAGCTCTTTATAGATTTTGGATACAAGCCCTTTATCTGATATGTCATTTGCAACTATCTTCTCCCATTCTGTCAGTTGTCTTTTGGTTTTGTTGGCTGTTTCCTTTGCTGTGCAAAAGCTTTTAATCTTGATGAGGTCCCAATAGTTCATTTTTGCCCTTGCTTCCCCTGCCTTTGGTGATGTACCTAAGAAGAAGTTGCTTCGGTGGACGTTGAAGAGGTTGCTGCCTGTGTTCTTCTCAAGGATTTTGGTGGATTCCTTTCTCACATTGAGGTCTTTGATCCATTTTGAGTCTATTTTTGTGTGTGGTGTAAGGAAATGATCCAGTTTCATTTTTCTGTATGTGGCTATGACAGCTATTTTGAATTCTCTATTAGTTAGATCATAACTCTCTGTATATTTAGGTTTGGTTGCTAGAGAATTATCATTTTCTATTAGCAAAACCATGTCACCATGATTTTACATGCTCGTTAATGAGATTTTCCTCTGCCAGATCATTTGAAGTAGTAAACACTTTTTGCATGTCAGTAAAGACATGTTAACTTTAACAGTTCACAGGTGGGCAATTAGGGGCCCTTTTTTTGTACTATAGCAGGTAGCAGAATAGCACAAGTTTTTGGTTTCTCTTGCCAGAGCTGCTTGGTAGCTATTTAAGAACAAGTTCAAAAAGAAAATGAGAGGCTGACAACCAAGTACAGGCATGATGTACTAGTCTTTTAGGCTTTGAGTGTGCCCCACAGTTCAGCAGGGGGATCCTCAAGTTCAGGAGTCCCAGTGGGGCTGGGTGTTTTCTTGCTCAGTTCCCATGGTGGACGTGGCATAAAGTATTTCATCTTGTTTGCCTCCTTCCATTGACTTTTCCTTCCCCACACTACCCCCACACAGTCACAGATGCTTTGCCTCAGAGGACCTGCTCTGCAGGTTAACAGCTCTGGAGTCCTGCAGATGGAGCCCACAGGACCAGGTAGCTCTTAATTCATCCCTTTCCACCCTCATCCTCTCTGCAAGATGGGTCACAGACCTTGCCACCACTGTAGAAGCAAGGGTAATAGGCCCCACCATTGCCACATGGGCTCTGGTCTCCAGGAGGCCCAATCCACATGTCTTCAGTGGAAACATGGGTGGATCTCTTTGGCATCTGACTCTATGTTGGGTTTTGGATGTCCTACCTATTGTAAATCAAAGGGGAGAAACAAATGGAAGGACTCGATGCTGCCGTGATGCTGATCCCACTCCTCACAAGAGTGATGATTTTAAGTACTTCTTCTGGAATTACAAGGACAGGTTGTCCACTTCTTTCAAAAGATTCCTCTTATTTGTGTGAGTAATTCATATCACATCCATACCTTCCTTTCCTCTCCATTTCAAAGAAAATCTGCTTATAGGTCATTCAAAAGTAATCCAGTGTCATAAAGCCATGAGGTATATGGGAGGGGGAGAAAACATGTCAGATAATATATTAACATATGGAGTACTTAAAATATATACAAAGGTCCCAATGAGTATATCTATGACTTTATTGTTGGGGTGAACCATTTTAATAAATTTGCAAATTCCTCCACTACCCTTTCCCACATATTGTGAGTAGTGCAGTGCCCTCCTCCAAGATACAGTTCAGTTTAGATCTTCACATCAGTGTCCAGTCAGGAAGAAGAAATCACATCAGTCATTTTGACAGGGAAAATTTGATATAAAGAATTATTAACCTAGAAAAGGTGTTTAACTATGAAAGAGGTAAAAGAAAGCTCTAAAGAAGCCAGGAACAGGAGATACAGGAAGCAGACACTACATCAAGGACTGAGGTAGAGGACACAAAGAAGGAAGACATTAGGGACATAGGACAGAGATTCTGTTTATTGGAGAAGTTGGGACTGCGGTCCCCAGGAAAGGAAAGAAGTTTGCCATCATGCCATAGGTCAAGACTGTTTGGCAGAAAAACTCCCACTAGAGAATTTATAAGATTCCCTGGGAAGCAGCCCCCTCTAGTATACAGCCTGTTCCAATGCCATACTCATTCACCAAAAGGTGAGAGACACTAGGTCTTCTCTAGGCCACTAGCAGTAGTATTGCAGCATCAAGAAAAAAGCACCAGAACAAGAACTTTTTCCTCTGCTATTTCTTTCTGTGTCCTTTGGTGCACTGTACTGACAATGGCTAACACTGTTCTGAATAGCAAGAAAGAAACTATTCTGTGATCCTGCTTCAGGATTAGTAAGTCGGGCAAATACAGGGTTGATATGAACCCAAAGGCAGTAAACTGATGAAGGGCAGAGACCACACCTTTAGTTACTCAACTTCCATATACATCATTTGAAAAAATGCTGGATTCAAAGACTGGGACTGCCTCTGTTTTTCATTTTGGGGAGAGTGAGAACTTTTTCACATGTATGTGTAGTTTTGTATACAGGTGAAAATATGGAGGTGTGTTCTTGAATGGAACTTTCAATGTGGGAAAATAATTTTTCTTGATGCTACAATAGAATTCTATGGTTTATCATTTATATATATAATGCCCAGTGCTCATCGCAACAAGTGCCCTCCTTAATAACCATCACCAATCTATCCCATTCCTCACCCACCTCCCTCCATCAACCCTTATCTTGTTTTCTATAGTTAAGAGTCTCTCACTGGTGTGGGGGGGAGTGTGGGGGGGTTTCCCTGGGTGGCTCAGTCAGTTAAGTTTCAGCCTTTGGCTCAGATCATGATCCATCACCAATCTATCCCATTCCTCACCCACCTCCCTCCATCAACCCTCATCTTGTTTTCTATAGTTAAGAGTCTCTCACTGGTGTGGGGGGGAGTGGGGGGGGTTTCCCTGGGTGGCTCAGTCAGTTAAGTTTCAGCCTTTGGCTCAGATCATGATCCCGGTGTCCTGGGATCCAGCCCCATGTCCTCCTGCTCCCTACTCATCATGGAGTCTGTTTTACCCTCTCCCACTCCCTCTCCCCACCCTGCTCATGTTCTCTGTCATTCTCTCATGCGTGTGCACACAAGCAAATAAAATCTTTAACAACAACAACAACAAAAAAGAGTCTGTCATCATTTGGTTCCTTCCCTCTTTTACCCCTCCTGAATGTTCATCCATTTTGTTTCTTAAATTCCACATATAAGTGAAATAATATGGAATTTGTCTTTCTCTGATTGCCTTAGTTTGACTAGCATAATATACTCTAGCTCCATCCATGTCATTGCAAAAGGCAGGATTTGTTTATTTTGATGACTGAATAGTAAGTATTCCATTGTACATATATACCACATCTTCTTTATTATCCAACAGTCAATAGGGTTCTTTCCATAGTTTCCATAGTTTGGCTATTGTTGATAATGCATGGGAGTGCATGTACTATTTCAAATGTATATTTCTGTATGCTCTGTGTAAATGTAGTGTAATTGCTGGATTATGTGGTAGATCCATTTTTAGCTTTTTTAGAACTAACATACTTTTCTCCAGAGTGACTGCAACAGTTTGCATTTCCACCAACAGTGCAAGAAGATTCCCTTTCCTGCACATCCTTGCCAATACCTATTGTCTCCTGTGTCGTTAATTTTAGCAATTCTGAACTATGTGAGGTCATGTCTCATTGTGGTTTTGATTTGTATTTCCCTGATGTGAATGATGTTGAGCACATTTTCATGTGTCTGTTAGCCATCTGGATGTCTTTTGGGAAAAATGTCTATTCATGTCTTCTACCCATTTCTTAACTGGATTATTTGGTTTGTGATTGTTGTGTTTAATATGTTCTTTATAGATCTTGGATAAAACCCTTTAGCAGATATATCATTTCCAAATAGCTTCTCACATTCTGTACCATGCTTTTTAGTTTTGTTGGTTGTTTCCTTTGCTGTGTCAAACTTTTTATCTGGGTGAAGTCCCAATGGCTCATTTTTGCTTTTGTTCCCCTTGTCTCTGGAGATGTGTTCTAGTACCAAGTTGCTGTGGCCAAGGTCAAAGAGTCTTCTGCCTGTGTTCTCTTCTAGAATTTTGATGGTTTCCTGTAGAGGATCTGTTTTAAATATAACCATCAACATCTTGAATAAAATCATAAGGGTAAGAAGAGAAAGGAAGAAAATAGATCATAAATTCAAATGAACACATCTATATGATGAAAAAGAAAAAAATATGCAAAGCTACTACAGTCCTTTTTCTCCTATGGGTTACAGGCAAGACATGATATCTATGACTTCCTTCTTCCACTTCCACTTCTGTGTCTTCTCATCTCTCCCAGAAGTGTACCAGGTCTGACTTCTCTACCTGTGGAATGAATACACCTCCATGCTTGAAGGTCTGAGTCCTAAATAGTCTGGTGTCTTTTTGTTTGCCCTCGTTGTTACCTTTATCATTGGCTTGGAAGTTCTGAGAGGCAGTATATTGATCCTGGAACCGTGCTCATGATCAACAATTATTTCAGTTCACCTGGCGTCTGAAAATTCTCTTCACCATTCACACTTTATTCTGGTAGCAATTCTGTTCTTTCCAACTGGTGTTGACACAAAAGGGGAACCCAGATCGTCATCCTTCATCCCTTGATTTAATACAACGCTAGTTTTTCAAAGTAACAGAAATTTACTAAGATACAATAAGTGTGTTTTATCCACTGCAGAATAGAAAGTTCATACAATAGAATATTAGATGATCTCTTCTTAAAGTCCATCATCCATCCATTTCTTCAGAAATTTTTGGATGGCCAATGTCTCTGGTCAGAGTGTAGATTTCCCAAAATAGAGCTAATGACCCACCTGTAGCCTCTGGGTTCAACTGCCCAACTCAAGCTAGACAAAACAAACACCATGTAATTCTGCAGAGTCATTCAGCCTTCACTTCCTTTCATATCCAAACAATAAAGACTCCATGAAAACATTTTCATTACCAAAAGATGCATGACTTCCAATAGAAAAATTCAACCTACTCCAAACCAGCACAAACAACAGTCAACTTTTAACTTCTCTTACCTGACCATAAGGCGTGAACTGACTATTTGCATAATCACACCCCAAGAAGTCTGCATCCAGAGCAGAAGGGCAAGGCACCAGGTCATCTAGGACCAAACCTGGGAGCTTTTGACCCAGGGAGTCTGCAACTCCAGAGAGAGCTACCATAAGGGGTCTGGGACAGTATTGGGCCCCTATGGGAACATAGCTTCAGGGCTATAGGGGAGTAATGGAGATTCAGCCCCTGGAAGAGCACCATCAACACCAGAGACTGAGTTGAACTCCTGCCCTGAGAAGCTCACAGGATCCTCCAAAGAAGAAGGAAGATTGTTAAGGGGCACAGGGTTCTCCACAGGCCCACCCACCACAGAACAGATGATCAGGGACACATCTCCTGATCTCAACATAAAATATGGAAACAGAGCCCCAGAGGAGGAAGTTAGAGGGAAGGAGAACATATGGGAGCCATCAGTCATGTTGTAGAAGGAGACATCCCCCTCCTCAAGGTCCAGGAAAACTCCCACTTTGTAGGGAACTTGCCTACAGGATAACGGAATCACAAAATTGGAATATGCACAGTAATTTTGCAAATATACTCCCACAGTCCAGAACCCCCTTTCTGGACACTCTTGGTACCAATATGTCCTCTCCACATCTCCTCTACAGACACCTAGAGACCACTCACTTCTGTCTCCATTCCTGATCTCCACCACCCAGTAACAGCGCCCTGATGTGATGCCCTCCCGACCTAAGATGCTACAGTGTTTTCCTGGGTCCTTAGTTGTATCCTTCCAGGTCACACAAGACTTTTCATCAGAAACAACAAGGTTTGGATGTGCAGACTCCGGATCCAGAGTGACAGACACTGCAGAGAGAATTGCCAGTCATTTGAGGTCTCCCCTTGCCCCATAACAAGGCACACATCAACCACTCCCACCACCAGACACCTAGATGCATGTGGGCAGGATTAAGCTTCCTGAGATGAGAATCTTGTGACTCAAGTACACACCCCACTAACCAGGAGAAGTAGCCAAAAGACTGATCTGGGGTTTTGATATGTCACAGGCATTTAAGGACAAGACTGGACTCCAACACTGAAGGGTATCTCTTTAGTATCTGATATCATCCACACCCACAAATCCCACCTATGTGACTTTCACCACCCCATCTGAACCCACCACCATTGATGGGTCCAGCACCTGTGTCACCACAACAAGTTGAGGAGATGTCAGCAGCCCTGGGGCAGCAGTAGAAAGACCCAGAAGGAACTCAAAGTAACTCACAGGGCTCGAATTTCTCCTTCCGCCAATCTGCAAAAGAACAACATGTTTCATATTACGGCTTTGAGAAGTCTGAACACATTGGTGTCTATATCAAGTCTTCTGAAATACACCAATGCAAGAATTACAGGGAAATATCTTTTGGAAACATTCCACCATGCATTTATTTCACACACACACACACACACACACACACACACACACACACACACACACACACAGCTATCATGCAACAGCCTTCCCATAAAAGCCAACCCATAAAGTTTAACACCACTGAGAGGCTGTATAACAACCTGAAAAGAAGAATCTATGCTCAGATTTCACTTTCAAATTGGGTTTTCTCAATCCTTAGCCACATATCCATCATGAAAACTAGGTTTTCTTGAAAACAATGGGGGACATCAAAATACAACTACACAGGCATACTTTAAAATACTGGCATCTGCATCGCTCAGTCAGTTAAGCATCTGGCTCTGGCTCCTGATTTGAGCTTAGGTCATAATCTCAGGGTGGTTGGATCCAGTCCCCCATCAGACTCCAGACTCAGCATGGAATCTGCTTGAGATTTTCACCCCTCCACCCACACCAATGACTCTATAAACAAATAAATAAATAAATAAATGAATAAATAAAAAAAATCTTTTTTTTAAAAAAGATTTTATTTATTTCAAAGAGAGACAGAGATAGTGAGAGAGANAAATAAATAAATAAATAAATAAAATCTTTTTTTTAAAAAAGATTTTATTTATTTCAAAGAGAGACAGAGATAGTGAGAGAGAGCAAGAGCAGGGAGGAGAGGAAAAAGCAGGCTCCCCACTGAACAGGGAGCCCAATGTGGGGCTTGATCCCAGGACCCTGGGGTCATGACCTGAGCCAAAGGTAGCTGCTTAAACAACTGAGCCACCCAGGAGCCCCTAAAATCTTTTTTAATTCAAAAAAATAGCCAAACTGTGGAAGGGGCCGAGATGTCCTTTAACAGACAAATATGTAAAGAAGGTGAAGTTCATATATACAATGGAATATTAGCCATCAGAAAGGATGAATACCCACCATTTGCATTGACATGGATAGAACTGGAGAGGATTACACTAAGTGAAATAAGTCATGCAGAGAAAGTCAATTATCATATGGTTTCACTCATATGTGCAACATAAAGAATAGCATGGAAGATATTAGAGGAAGGAAGGGAAAACTGAAGGGGGGGATATCAGAGAGGGAGACAAACTATGAGAGACTATGGACTCCAAGAAACAATCTGGGGATTTCAGAGGGGTGGGGGTGAGAGGATGGGGTAGCCTGGTGATAGATATTAAGGAGAGGATGTGTTACTATGCAGCTATCAAAAGAAATGAAATCTTGCCGTTTGCAATGATCTGGATGGAACTAGAGGGTATTATGCTGAGCAAAATAAGTCAATCAGAGAAAGACAATTATCATATGATCTCTCTGATATGAGGAACTTGAGGGGCAGGGTGGGGGTGTC
>LNAC01001959.1:17439-30376 GCA_002007465.1 Ailurus styani
GAAAAAAAAAAGAATAAAAATATTTTAACCAGAAAAAAAAACAGAGCTGAAAAAAGCAGGAATTNGGAAAAAAAAAGAATAAAAATATTTTAACCAGAAAAAAAAACAGAGCTGAAAAAAGCAGGAATTTTAGGGTAAAATGGATTCAGAATCAAGGATCCACTTAGGAAGACCTGAGTCCTAAGCAGGCAAGCTTGATTTCTGAAATCCTCTACAAACAACAGTTTCTGAATTATAAATCCACTACCCTGTTCCAGACTCTCCTTATAAATGACCTCCCTTTTATCAATGCACCAATTAAAAGTATGAATTGAGCAGTATGTTCAGAGGGTGTTGGTAACCCTAACAGTGACCTGCAGTAGAGGATGGGTCAGAATGGAGGCAGATCTGTGTTCCCAAGGACAGTCCTTGCAGTCTTAAGAGAAAGAAGACAAAAGTGGCAAGGGAAGCATGGACACCAACCCCATCTTGGTGTGGGGTCTGTGACATAGAAGGTGGCTGAGTTGAACCTGGGGAGGTAAGGTAACAGGAAACAGGGTAGCTTACCTGCATACAGTTGTGCCTTCCTCCAGACTGAAAGGGAACACACCCTGGTGAGACCTCAGTCAGAACAAGCCTGCTAAGCATTTATCTACTGACCCTTGCCTGCTCTCTGGGCTACAGGTGACACTAACTGCAGAGTGGGGAGAGGCTGGAAAGGAGATGATCTCCTGCCATGTGCTGACATACATTGTATGAAAAGATTATAGGGATAAACTATACAAAATTCCATAATTATAAAAAATATCATTACAACACCTAGTGATTTTGAACATAGAGATATTTGAGAAATAACCCAAAAGGAGAGATGATTTCAGGCAGGGTAGTGAGATGAACTCTAGGGTAAAAGCGGCCAATCCTTCTCAGATAACACAGTCACTACTTTGGGGGCACTGACAGATCATTCCACCACATTCTCACACATAGTCTGTCCAGCCCTCTACCCATCACTCTATTATCACAACTTCCAGGAACTGGAGAAATTACACTCTCCCTGGTCGGTATTATGTAGCTGAGGTTACACTCCTAACCTTAATGACATCATTAATTTATATAGTTCTTTCCCTGAAATCTCAGAGCAGCTGGCTTTTGGATTCCAAGTGCTGACAGAACTAGTTGCACTGAAGACTAAAGAGCTAGCCATACGGCAGGTAGGTCAGCATTGGAATAAACCCAAGATGCACGAGACTCTAGAGACCACCATCACTCCCAGGTCCCCCAAGCACTGTGTGAGAAACAGTAGCCTACATTGGGGAAAGCTCATGGAACAGGGTTCTTCCTCCCACCAGCTTCTGCTTCTGAAGGGTCCTCGGGTCCTCAGTCCCCGCCTGAAACAAGGAGAGGGGACACCTTGACTTAGGTGGAACAAAAGACCCAAGGATATCCGCACAGCTACTCACCAGCCAGGTAAACAGATTTCCTCCAGTCTGAAAGGCAACACAGGAAACAGGTGAGCTAAGAACCAGAATGTCTCCTTCAAAGAAGACACAAAAAGTTCTAGAGAAAAAGCAGAACTTACCGAGGTCTGCTTGGAGTTCATCTGAAAGAGAGTGAGAAATAACCAAAGACTGCACCTGACAAACCCACAAATTCACATCTCAGTATCCTGGAAGTTATAGCTCCAGATCCATTGAGACTCCACAGCTCCATGTCCTCTCTGGACTTCCTCCACCACTTGCTCCAGGGCAAGCACCCTCTGTCCACTTTTCCTCTGCACCAGCTGCCACACTCAGGCCTTGGCCACTGCCCCGCCTTACCTATGGCATTCAGTGCCTCCTCCTTTGCCCGCTGGTCCTCCTTTTTTTCCCTATGGAGTTTCTCCCATTCCTTCATCTCCTGGCACTTTGCAGTACGTTCTCTCTTGGTGAAGTAGGAAGCCCCAAGGAGTAAGAACATCAGCAAGGTCAGGATCGCCATGAAAGCTGACATCCAGGGAGAAGTCCGGGGAAAGAAGTCCTCTGTGTCTGGCCAAACACACAGTCAGGGGCACAGCCCAGGACAGCCCACCCAGTGCACCCAGGGACTCCCAGTCCTTCCCTATGGCCCTACTGGGAGAGGGAAACAGCACTGACCTGGGATGAAAATGGCCATTCCCTTCTCCTGGCTCAGGACTGGGTTGAGAAGGGAGCAGGTCACATTCCCCGAAGAGCTATGTTTCACCACCAGAGCAGCCTCCACACTGAACAACCCTTCAACATTTTGGGTGTGGTTCTCAGAGAATGTCAGGAACTTCTCTCCACTGAGGGCTCTCCACTGCACCTGGGGCTTTGGGAACCACCCTGATGCCTTACACACCACTCGGACCCCATCCTCTTCTGGCCCTTTGATGTGCACTTGAGGGACAGAGCCCATACCTGCAAGAGAGAAGCTGGAGAGCACAGGGAGGTCTTCCAGAGCCTAGGGATGCAAGAAAAGCCTTCCTGTACACACCTCCAGGGGGCAGCATTGCATTCTGGGGGCTCCACTGGGGAGTGACCACAGCAGGGAACAAATCAGGTGTCCTACCACAGAAAACAGAAAGAAAAAGCATGGGGACCTGCGACAGGCACAGAGGGCAGGGCTCTCCTCCCCAAACATGAGGGTTGGAAGTCCATTGCCCAGAGTGACAGAAGGAAGAATTTGGTCTCAGATTCCATCCTTCTCTGCTCTTTTCACCTCACACACTCTCCAGGGCATCTGCACATCCACTGTCACTTGGTACATCACTTCCACCTTCAACAAACCTACCTACCTCCTGAGGATCCTCCCTAATATCCACATCCCTGAGGGTTAGCTCTGCCAGAATTCCTCACAGATTCTTCAAACTCAAATCCTGAACAGATGAATACTTGGCCCCATCTTTGATACCCTGATGATGAAAATATTCCAATCCTTCAGCCTTCCTTACATCCAGCTCACCCTCCACCACATAATTGTTACTGCCTTCACACTCTGCTTCTGGGCTCCATCATGTGACTTGACTCAGCCACTAAGAGTTCAGGGTATATGACTCCAGCAGTGGTTGGAAACTGTTTTTGCCATTGCCTTGCCCTCTGCCATGAGAAGGACATACTCAGGCTAGCAACCGCCTTTCTAGCTGAAGTTGTCCTAGACCAGCCAACAGCCAGCTGAATAACACCCATGTGAGCAAATCCAGCCAAGGTCCACTGTCAGGATAAATAAAAATTAAGGGTAAGAGGCTTAATTGTCCCTGTTGGAAATAAGGGAAGAGAATCCCCCCCTTTTTTTTTCATCATTTATTGAGAAAACTTGTGACTGTGGGTGCTTTCTCTCCTCTTTGAAATGTGTATTTCAAGTCCCTCGAAAAACACAGATAGGACTTTTGCCAGCTTTGTGATCCAGGAACGTCTTTCTCAAAAATCTGGGAACCCTCTGTTTGAACTGCTCACACCAAGGAAGACAATACCCCTCTCTCCTCCTTCCCATGCCAGAGTAGGGGCCTAACCTCAGTGGGCACCAGGATCCATGTGTAAAACCACTTCCTGTTATAAAGATGGGAGAACTTGTTTTTCATCTGGATGAAACCAACTAGCTAACATAGATGGTCACCCTATTACTTAAGTAAATCTAGGGTGAACTGTTTGTGACAGATGGTGCTGTCATGTCCACTTACTTGAGAGCTAGTAACCATCTATCCTGAGAACATATGTGTAATGAGCTGTGTCTGCATGGCTATGGAAAAGAGTGATTTTCTTTGTCTTTGTATCTCTTCAAAGATTGCCTATGATGCACATCACATTTTGATAAATCTAATTCTATAATAAAAGGGTTTTCTTTCCCACTATCTGTGTGAAGGGTATTTCTCAGATATTTCCTTTTAATTATATTTCCCCATCATGACCAAAGGTGTATGAGCAAACCCAGTTAAGAATAGACAAATACTGCTACAGATGGCTAGCAGACACATGGAAAAATGTTCAACATCACTAATCATCAGGGAAATACAAATCAAAACCACATGAGATACCACATTACACCAGATAGAATGGCAAAGATTAACAAGGCAGGAAACAACAAATTTTGGGGAGGATGTGCAGAAAGGGGAACCCTCTCACACTGTTGGTGGGAATGCAAGTTGGTGTAGCCACTTTGGAAAACAGTGTGGATATTCCTCAAAAAATTAAAAATAGAGCTACCCTATGACCCAGCAATTGCACTACTGGGTGTTTACCCCAAAGATACAGATGTAGTGAAAAGAAGAGCCATATATACCCCAATGTTCATAGCAGCAATGTCTACAGTAGCCAAACTGTGGAAAGAGCCAAGATGCCTTCAACAGATGAACAGATGTAGAAGTGATTCATATATAAATGAGTATTACTAAACCATCAGAAAGGATGAATACCCACCATTTGTAGTGACATGGATGAAACTGGAGGGGGTTATGCTAAGTGAAATAAGTCAAGCAGAGAAAGACAATTATATGGTTCCACTCATATGTGCAACATAAGGAATATCATGGAAGACGTTAGGGGAAGGAAGAGAAAACTGAAGGGGGGCAATCGGAGGTGGAGATCAACCATGAGAGACTATAGACTCCAGGAAACAATCTGAGGGTTTCAGAGGGGAGAGAGTGGGAGGATGGGGTAGCCCAGTAATGGGTATTAAGGAGGGCATGTGTGGTGATGAGCGCTGGGAGTTATAAACAAATAATAAATCATTGAACACCAAAAAAAGGAGTAGCCAACTACATGAGCACTGGGTATTATATGCAGCTGATGACTTACTGAACTCTACATCTGCAATTAATGGTGTACTAGATGTTGGCTAATTTAATTTAAATAAAAAAATAAAACTGGAAAAATGAAGAGAAAAAGAAGAAGCCAAACACAGCATAGATTAGATAGCTTCACTTAATGCCCAAGTTAAATAAACAGCTCTATGCCACTGAGATCTCTGTATTATGTGTTACACAGCATCATGACAATTGGGAAGGAACATATAGTTATCAATATTTCTACCACAATTAAACAATTGGCAAAAGAGAAACCCTAGACTCTCTGTAGTCCTTTCTTCCCCCTTCACCCATCCCCAAATCCACTGATTCATTTGTGTCTAATTTCCAAACCTCTCTGAAGCCAAATGTCTCCCACCCCAGAGGCCCCACATGAAGTCAGACCGCCAATCTTCCTCTGTGTAACTACATTCATGCCTTCAGTCTCCTTTCCTTCCATTCATCCTCCCTCATACTGTCAAAGCAAACCCCTCACCCTACACCATTCTGTATAAAATTTCCTCACCTCTACATCCAAACTCTGTTACACAACACAAAAAACCTATACCCTCGTATCTGCTTCTCCCCCACTAAACAGCTGTCCATTTCTCTCTAGTTTCCACTCCTATACCCCCCTGGCAACACACACTCCAGCCCCAGGACTATATGGTTAACTGTTCATAGCCACAATCACCATGCTCTCTGTGCCCCTCATAGTCCAGATTACAAACCAGAAAGGCCCTTTGGAGGAGACTGTTGATCCCAAGTACCTGCTACCTGTGCTACTCACGAACTTTTCCTCATCAATCACTTCTCTGTGCACCTGGTCCAGAAACACCTGTTTATGCCAGGATTCTCACTTCTCACCACCCTTATTCACCTCTCTCACCAACCATGTGGCCTCCCTGTATGCCCAACACACCTTCCACATTCCTAACTCAGTTATTTAACATGGGTGTTCTTCTGCTTGGAACTCTCACCCCCAGATAGCCACTTCTCTAAGTGCCTACTCACCACCACCTAACATCCTCTATAACCCATCTGTTTATATTTGTATTGCTCTTATGAAATAAACTCTACAGGGCAGGGATCATGTTTTGGTTCAGTGATGCCTC
The DNA here is from genome assembly GCA_002007465.1 of Ailurus styani. NCBI lineage: Eukaryota > Metazoa > Chordata > Mammalia > Carnivora > Ailuridae > Ailurus > Ailurus styani. The sequence continues at coordinate 23,308 of LNAC01001959.1, forward strand.
CAGGTGCCCAGAAGGAGAGCCAACAATTCATACGGATTCTATATATTCACACTGAATTAATGAATAAATGAAGATGCCTCCTTTCCTTCATCTGTAAAACAAGGGGCCAATTTCCTTGGCCCCAAGTTTGTTCCCAACTCCAATAATACAGTACCCTAAATATAGTTCAACAACCTACCTGCCACCTTCAGGTCCAAACTGGCAGATTCAGAGAAGCTTCCCTTTTTGAAAAAGCAGTTATACAACCCGTTGTCAAAAGCCTGGACATTGTGGATGTGCAGGATGGCCTCGCCCCAGGTGAGGAAGCCCTTCTCCAGTGAGGTCCGCCCTGTGTACTGGGCCAACTGCTCCTTTCTCTGCTCCTGATGGTTTTGATAGATGAACACTGCTTCTGAGAAATTTGAGCGGAACCACCGCAGCTCCATGTTCTCCAAATTCATGGCCGGGAACACACGACATGGCAGCGTGATGTCCCCACCCAGCACTGCCACAATGGGGTCCGAGGAGCCAATCACCACGAACTCCTCTGTGGACACAGACATAGCAGTGAGAAAGCTGGAGAGGTGCAGGATGGGGGCAAGGAGCACACTGTCAGGTGGGAGACCCAGGCAGGAGGGGGTAAGTGTCAGGTAGGAGGCCCTAATCTGAGGGAATCAGCTGTGACCACTCTAAATAAGGGCAAGATTGTCTTATCACAACTTTGAGACCCAGAACAATGTCAAAGAGACACCCTCAGCAGCCTGCGCTCCTGACTACAGGCCCTTCCATAAAGGACTCTCTAACTCAGTGGTTCCAACCTTCCACAGGCATCACAGTCACCAGGAAGGCCTATGAAACACAGACTGCTGGGCTCCACCCCCAGAGCTCCTGGTTCTGTAGTTTTTGGGTGGGTCCAAGAATGTGTATTTCTAAGGGAGTGGTTGGGACTCTTAGTAATGTTCCAGGGACCACACTCTGAGATCCATAGCTCTAACCTGCCTCCTCTCAGGACAGGACTGAAAACTGAACAAAAAACTCCTGTGGCCTAGGTGAGACCTCTCTGCTCATTCAGCCACACTCAGGAACTTACCCACACCTACTCCTAAGTTAAATATTATCCCCCATATCTTAGTACTCTGCTGAATTACATTTGCACTAAACCTAGAGTCCACAGCTATTTCTCTTAAAACCTGACTCCACTCCACCACTTACAGGACGCAAATCACTACTTCTTAAAACAGAAGATTCACTTCACTGCCCCCACCCCCTCACAGGCCTTGGTCTTCTGAGAACTGATGGACATGTCATGACAGGACACTCTGCAAGAAAAACCCCTGCGGGACCTCAGAAGGGTGACTTCTTACCTCCTGTGCTACTCAATTTTGGCTGAGTCACTCTATGTCTCACCTGCAGGATGACAGTGACTAGGCTCCTTCTAGCTATTCTCTCCCAAACCCATGTGTGTGAGTCTTTCAATCCATAAGCAAAACCATGTCCCTCCTCTGCTCAAAGTTCTGCAATGGCTTCCATGGTTCCCCACCTGGCCCACAGGCCCTATAGGGGTGACTGCCCCCACCGCTTTCTGACCCCCCAACACTTGCTTCTCTCCTTTTCCCTCACTCTGCTACAGCCAACACTTATTTTCATAGCTCCTTGAATGCACAAGCACACTTCCAGCTTTGCTCTGGCTGCTCTACATGATAGAAACCCTCAGTACCAGGGAAACTTTACAGGATGATGCAGTGCCTCCACCACGCTTCATTCCCATCTCACTGCCTACACTGGCCACCTTATGGAGTATTACAGCTTGCCCACAGGCCCCCCCACCCACCTCTCACTTCCACACCCTGCTCTACTTCCTTGTCCTATGCTCTCCACTCCTCCAACAGACATAGATTATATGGGGTTGTCACCTGCCAAAATGAGCTCTATGAAGACAGATGCTCTCTCATTTTGTACATAGAGTAGCACCTAACACACACTGGACACCCTGTCAGTATTTGTGAGTGTAATGAATTACAATTAGCAGTTGGAGGATCTCCAGAATCTGTCTAGAGCCAGGGCCTACACCAATAGCCATCCATCCTGATGGACATGCTAGCAGAGCTCCTGGGGACTCTCACCCACCCCAGGGAGACACAGCAAGGGGAATGGGGACACACTCACCTAGAGACCCCCCAGCGGGCAGCTGGAAGAGGAGAAGCAGGGAGGGGATATGGGAGAGCAAAGAGCCCCTGCAGCAATCCTCCATTTCCTCAGAGCTGGGGAGACACAGGGCAGGAGGCAGGTGAACACCTCCAGAGAGGAGGCAGGGCCAGCACACAGCTCTGGGCCTTAGAGCAGACAGCAGGGCTCAGGGCTGGCAACAGTCCCCAGCAAGAGCACAGCCTTTCCTGTTACTCATTATGCTTATGCGGTGAGTTGGGTGTCCCACAACCCTGATGCCATCCCAGCCCTTTGGAAACTTTCCCATCCTGCTCTGTCCACAAAACCAGACCCTTCCCACCTCAGCACAGGGGCCTCCTCCATGTGTGCATGAGTCACAGGCCACCACAGATGCCCAGGGGCACAGCACCCAGACTCAGGTCCGTCCCCATGAAGGACACACCAGCTTCTGTGTGCTGTTCTTCTGCTACTCCCTAACTATGACCAGGAAGTCACTGAGAGACATGAGAGTCAGACTGAGTCCTCCTCAAGAACACTGTGGCTCCCACCACATGCACGTTGTCCTGGGATCCTTTGCTTGTTGAGTTCACTTGAACTTCAGGCCCCTTTTCCCACCCAGCCCTTTGCTGCTCAGGACAAAGACCTGGCCTTCCACACACCAATGCCCAGTCAGTTATCCAAGGCGGGTTAATAATCCTCATCCTCTCTATCTTTGAGGAGTTTCTGCCTCAGGATAAAGGATCCCAGAGAGACAGAGCAATAGAGGATAAAATGAGTCCTAGTCAGAAAGAAGGGCTTCGAGCCACTTATATATGGGGGGCAGTTAATGGTCCTGGAAGGACAGATTCTGGGGCTGAGTGCAGACATCTCTTCCACTCTCAGACACTTTCTGCGTAACTTTCTTAGGCAAGTTTCTTGACCTGCTCTGCCTCATTTCCTCATCTGCAAAATGGGGATAGTAAAAGTTATACCCAAGGTATAAGGAGAATCCTATGAATTTATGTATATGAATCCTATGAAATTATGTCATTAGAACAGTACCTGGTCCTGGGAATGCTACAGAAATGTCATTAAATAAGTTAACAAAGTGCAGTCCTCACTTTAGTTGTCCTGGGTCTCCTCAGAGCCTCCTTATTTTCCAGCACCACCACCCCCAGCCCCAGCACAATCTCAGCCTCCTCCACACAGCCAACAGCTCCCAGCTTTCCTCTTGTTGTCCAACAAGGGTCTTCAGAACCCACTCACCTGCTTGAACACCTGGGACTTCATAAGCATCTCTAACACAATAGTGCAAGATCTTAGCTGACCCCAAATCTGCTCTCAGATTGCCTCAGCAGTTTGCTGCTCTGAGCTTCACACCCTCCTTCCAAGTCCAACACGGGTGATGCTGGCTTCTCTTGTCTGAGAGGTGGTGGTTCTCAGGTGAGTGGATAAGGAAAGCCTGGCAGAAGTTGCAGGGGTCTGTCCTGAAACAGGAACCTGGGGGACTAAGCCCTCCCAGGAAGAAGAATCCACTCTGCTCTGATTCCTTCCACCATTTGAAAGTGAAAGCTTACAAAATACAATCTCAGCAGACTCTGCCCTGCCCTCTGGAAAGTGCACCCTAGATATCAGGAATGATCACCCTAGATAACAGCATGATCAGAGCCACAGAAACAGGGCAGGTACAGGCACACTGACCCACTCTGCAGGGGACACAAAGAGACGCAGACTCAGCAACCCTTTACTGAACAACTGCTACTATCCTGATCATCTAACTGTTCATTACTAAGATGATACCATGTCTGGGGGTGTATCTCAGGAGCAAGAGCCTTTGTGGAATGCCAGTGTAGCTGCTTTGCTTTCCCTCACCAGAAGACCAACCACATCATTCCACAACCTGGCCACAGATAGTTTAATATCAGGCATCAGGATCTTTCAGGACCAGCTCCAGGAATCTGTCCCCGCAGAAGCAAATGCACAGTGCTGTGTGGCTTCTTAAAACTTTACTATCATGGTTGGCCTGTGAATACCATTCAGCCCCTCCCTGCCAGGCCACAGTCAACACCAGCAAATGTGGATTCTATGGTCTCTGAAGGAAAACCATGGAGCACTATGGCTTCTTCTCCAGCCCCTCCCTTCCTGTAGTTCCTCATCTCAGTAAAGGACACCTGGGTTCACCAGGTATGTCTGCCAGAAACTCGAATCACATTCCTGACACTTCACATTCTTAGTCTACTTCCAGCATATTAGAAAGTTCAAGAGTTTCTCAAATCCATATTCACTGCCAGCACCTACCTACAATACACCCTCATTTCCTTCCTTATCCAAGCTGGGTGTTCCTGCTTCCCTCTGAGTATCCCCTGCCACCTCCAGCCTTACCTCCTCAAGTTCATTTTCACTCCAAGGTCATGATTCTCAAGTCAATTTATTTCAGGTCACCTCATCCCTTCAAGGGATCCCCTTGTTAAACCTCTCATCTATAGCCCTCAGGCCCTGTCTTTGTCTCTGACATCATCCATCACCTGATTGGTCACTCACTGGCCTGGGTGAATTCCTCCAGTTCAGGGAGCCTTCCCAGCCTCAGGCCTTCTCACAAGTCACTGAATATTCCTCTCTCTCTCTCTCTCTCTCATCCCTCAAACTGGTTACCATTCCAATCTTGCCTAACATTATCTTCCTCAGAGGGGCCTTCACCAACCTGCTCATCCCCATATGTGCCCCATACATGTGTTTGTTGGGGTTTAGTGGCACCCTATTCTCCTCCACAGCCCTGACATGTGATCTTCTGTGGAATGTCCATGGCATCCACAAAGGGAGGCACTGTGTGCCCTAGTCACATGTCCAGCACACAGTAAACACTCAGGAAACTTCTCTTGAGCTCATGTGCAGAGAAGTCACTTCAGTAGCACATTGGCTACTCAGCCCTGCCCAAATTTGGAAAACATTTCAGTTCACTTACTAACACAAAGTCTGTTAACTCTGACCTAAACAGGTCAGCTACTGGGTGATACAGCAATTCCACCATCTTCTCTGCTCTTTTTTTCTTCCTACCCCAAACATATATGCATCACTGAAGCATCACCAGAATAGACAGATTTAATACCTCACCTTTGTTTGCTCCCTCAAGCCTGCCCATTGCTCAGGTGTTCATGTGTGACTGGTGTTAAGACACTACTTTGGGCCAGCACTCCATGGCCACACTTCTGCCAGCTTTCTGTCATTACTGTCTTCATTCTACAGATGAGGAAACCAAATCTCTCAGTTTTACAACCACACACCCAGCAAAACCTCTCCAGCCTGTGTTCACTCTCAATTGTTCTGAATGATCCACTATATTTATTTTCATGAAGCAAGAACTGACAGACCCACTGATGCATGGGAATGATTGTTTTCTTCCAGGATGTCTGGACTGAGATATTAAAACTTTGGGTAGAACCAGGACTTCTGGATATATCTGAAAGCACCCCATGTTGTCATCCCCAAGCATCCATTCTGCCAATATCCACTTAGACTCAAGAATATTGGGGAAATCCTTCATAAATGAAAAATATGGAATGAACAAGAGCCAATATTTGCTTCCAGGTCCACCCCCCACTGTCCCTACCATATCCTACCCCACAGGAAGACTCCTCAAGGCCTGAGAGACATTAGAGGAATATTATTAAAAGACACAGGGAATGGGCACCTGGGTGGCTCAGTCAGTTAGGTGTCTTTGGCTCAGATCATGATCCTAGGGTCCTGGGATCAAACCTGGCATTAGGCTCCCTGCTCAACGGGAAGCCTACTTCTCCCTCTCCCTCTGCCTGCCTCTCTGCCTACTTGTTCCCTCTCTCTCTCTCTCTCTTCTCTCTCTCTTTCTCTCTGTGTGTGTCAGTTAAATAAAATATTTTTTTAATTTTCCTTTAAAAAAAGATACAGGGAAGAAAGTCATACTTTACTGAGTACCTCCTAAGTGCCGGGAACTAGATACACAAGTTGTATTCATGAAACATAATTCTCTCACATGCAAATAGAGATGAAGGAAGACATGAGTCCTGCCATCGAGTAACCTTTCATGCAGAAACTTTCCAGAGGGAGGGCTGGAGCTGCAGGAACAGTGCCCCCCCACATCCCCACACACCCCAGTCCTCAAGCCCAGCCCAGCCCCCAACTCCACACAACTCAGGGTGAAAGAGGAGTAGGAAGGGGACCTTGAACCCAGCAATGATGCAGATGATATGGCCTGAAAGCTTATCTCCCCTGAATGCTGGCCCCTGGATCACATGTTGAGAGGGGAGGGGAAGGAATGACAAAGCACAGGGAAGATTTTCCTGAAGGACTATCAAAGAACTTCTGAAGATGCTGTGGGAAGGACACAAAACAGCAAACTTCCCTACCTCCCCCAGCTCATCAGGCTCACCTTTCAGCCGCTTTATTTACAAACACTGTTCACTGACCATGAATGACTTTTCTTCCTCTAAATATAAATTATTCTGATGTTAATTGAGTTAATATGATTCATCAATTGCATATAACACCCAATGCTCCTTACATCAAGTGCTACCCTTAATGACCAACACCCAGTTACCTCTCCCCCCACCCAAACCCTCCCCTCCAGCAACCCTCAATTTGTTTCCTTTAGTTAAGAGTCTCTTAAGATTTGTCCCCCTCTGACATTTAGTTGCTTCAAGTGCCTTTGAAACAGTTCCAGAGAAATACCTAAGCCATAAAACTAGGGCTAAAGTAAAATGAAGTGTGATTTTACAATGTGCCAGGTGGTAGAAAGGATTAAACTCACTTATTAACTGAGGGTTACTGGGGGGTGGGAGGGTAGGGATAGGGTGGATGGGTTATGGACATTGGGGAGGGTTTGTGCTTTGGTGAATGCTGTGAAAGATGTAAGCCTGATGATTCACAGACCTGTACCCCTTGGGCAAATAATAAAAATAAAATTAAAAAAAAA
>LNAC01001959.1:38711-61737 GCA_002007465.1 Ailurus styani
AGCTTTTATATTTGAGTTTATTCTTCATTTAACTTTTAAAACACTACTATAGTTGAATATTAAAACAAAAACAATAGCAAGTAGTGAGCTATGATTATAGTCCTTCACTCATTCACTACTGCATATAAAATGCCAGCAGTGTTTTTCACTGGCCCCATTAAGAGGTCTGACACTGAACACCACCCCTGGGATGATGTTCATCATCCTCATATGCTTCCCCATTGTAATGGCGCCGTCTTTCCTGATTTGGATCAAAGTCCACCAGTTCTACCTGGTCCATTTCATCAGTCTCTTCTACTTCCTTCCTCTCCGGTAGGAGTTTTTCCAGTAAAGAGAGTTTATCAGGAGAGAGAAAGCCATTCTCAGGAAAGTTTACCTTAAATTCGATGATTAGGCAGCCCTTCTCATATGGTCTACGATAAATTGGCATGCCTTCATTTAGCACACACTTGATATCTCCATGCTTGACAATCTGACCTGTATGAGAGATGATGACAATGGTTCGGTTGTCAAGAGAAGATATTGGCTTTTGAAAACCGCACAGTGCTTCAACCAGCTGTATGTCCATACACATGAAAAGGTCTTCTCCTCGCCAAGTAAAAACAGCATGGTCCTTCTGATCTAAAACAATGATAATATCTCCTGGTTCCAGTCCTGGTTCTTGGTCTCCTTCACCATGGAATGTTATCTTCTGGCCATCTTTCATGCCTTTGTCAATATGAACTTCTAGAATCTTCTTCTCNACTGGTCCATTAGCCATGGCCCTGGCACTCCATGCACACAGATTGAATTTGCTGAACCATTCCAGGTCCTATCTGATGAAGTCTTATTTGCATTCCAGTACCTCGGTAATTGGGACAACATTTGACTATTCCTTTCTTACCACCTCGGATTTCACATTTATCGCAAATCACATTCTTTTACAGAACTAGTTTTCTTGTTGCACCATTACATAACTCTTCTAAGGTTACTGAGAACTAATGCACAACATTTTTACCTCTCCTTTCTCTCTGCATCCTTCCTCCTCCTCCAAAAAACATATCAAAGATGTCCATGGGGGAACCAAAACCACCACCAGCTCCACCTTCTTTAATTGTCTGTTCACCTCCTTTGTCATATAATTCCCTTTTCTTTGCATCAGAGAGTATTTCGTAAACTTGAGAAATCTGTTTAAACTTCTCTCCTTCATTTGGATTCTTATCAGGCTGGTACTTTAAGGCCAGTTTCCTGTAGGCCTTTTTCGATTCTTCTTGGGTGGCATTGGGTTTGACCCCCAAAACATCATAGTAAGTGGTTTCTTTCACCATTTTCTACAGCCGGTGAGAGGGCCGAGGCCAGTGTGGGGGAGCGGGAAGGAGCGCGTTGCTGGGCGCAGCTCGGGCAGCCACCGTTCTTCCACGTCTCACCGAGCGTTTACTTCATTAGTTTTTGATGTAGTGTTCCATGATTCATTGTTTACATATAACTCCCAGTATTCGTTGAAAGTCATGCCCTCCTTAATACCCACCACCAGGCTAAGCCATCCCCCCACTTCCTCCCTTCTGAAACCTTCAGTTTGTTTTCCAGAGCCTGTAGTCTCTTATGATTCATCTCTCCTTATGATTCCACCCTCCCTTCATTTTTCCCTTGCTTCTCCTAATGCTTCTCCATGCTATCTTTGGGGAAAAAAAAACTTCACTTTTTAAATTCCTCCTTCGTGTTCTATGTATATGCTATTGTATTTCAAATCTTTTCTTTGTATTTTATATCTTTTTATTCATTATACTGACCTCAATTTATGAGCATTTGTTTTAACTGAGGGTTACTGGGGGGTGGGAGGGAAGGGACATTGGGGAGGGTTTGTGCTATGGCAAATGCTGTGAAAGGCGTAAGCCTGATGATTCACAGATCTGTACCCCCAGGGCAAATAATAATAATAAAAATAAATTTTAAGAAAAGTGAACATTTGTTTTCCACTAAAAAAAGTTCCTTTAACATTTATTGTAAGGCTGGTTTGTTGGTGATAAACTCCTTTTTCTTTTGTTTCTCTGGAAAAATAATTATCCCTCTCTCAAATCTGAATGATACTCTTACTGGGCAGATTATTCTTGGTTGTAGGGTTTTTTTCCCTTTCAGCACTGTGTATATATTATGCCACTTCTGACTTGCAAAGAATTTATTTTGACACAATTAAGACAAAGTATTCATTAGATTATCTTCCATTGCAGGCAAATGTTTAAAGAACTGTTTTATGCTTGTTTGCTATCTGGAAACAGATGGAATATGACAGGATACACACACACACACACACACACACACACACACAGAGTAATAGTATTTGTTTGGGCATTCAGATTTATCTTCCTCTTTTAACCAGCATGACCCTCATTGGTGAGCTGAATTCTGCCCTTGCAGCCTCGTAAGGAGAAGCTCAAGGGCACAACAGGAATGATCACCATCCTCTGAGCCCACACATCTGCCCCTCTGGTGTGCACAGCCATTCCCAATGGAGACTGCCATCCCATAACTGAAATAACCAACCAAAGTTACCTTTAAGAATTCCTTAAGATCCTTATCACTCCCAAGGTTTGAGTCCTTCCCAGACCCATCTAGAGGTAGGCTACAGGTGCACATGGCCAGGGGCTCCTGCCCCAGCACCCTCTGAGTGGGCAATCCACTCTGCTTTCAAAGTCTCATTTTCCAGAGGAGATGAGGAGACAATATTCCCACTCAAGCCCTGGGTTTATAAAGGCAAGGGACTTATACCAAGGGAAAAAGACACTGTTATAGAAACTTTAATAAATTTTATTATACTCATTAGTCAGCAATAGGTAAATAAGAAGTTAAAAGAAAAGGAAGCATAGAGAAAGATGGTGTAAGAATGGAAAAAGCAAGAAGGAAGGAGGAAGGGAGGGATTAAGGGAGAATGGAGGTTGGGAGGTAGAAAGAACAGAGGGAGGGAGGGGGAAAGAGGGGAAAAAAGAAGTAGCAAATTCCTCTGTGCATTCATCCCTGATATATCTTGGGACAAGACACCTGGATCAGACTCAGGTCTCCTCAAGTGTCTCAAGCACATTCCCCAGGCACTGTGATGTCAGTAAATGATTTGCAGAGAATGAGTGCATCTATTGCCCATGTGGATGACCCGGTCAGTGACCTGGGATGAATTTATTCACTGTTCTTTGGCTAAGACTGAAACAGGCAAGTCCTGGTGGGAAGGATGTGAGTAACAAGTTATGGCAAAGGGCCTGAAGCCTTGCATGTTGGTCTCTCACCTTGAAAGAATCAAAGGAGGGAGGCCTTGGGCAAAAAAGGCAGGCTAGTTCCTGACCATCCCAGAGAGGTTGATACCAACAGTCCCCAGGATGCCCCACACCCTGTTCCTCCATGTCAGAGAGACTTGTCTCCATAGGCTAAGCTGTAGGTAAAGCCCTGAGACCAGGCTCCTGTTTGCTACCAAATATTCAGGCCCACTATATGCCAGTGATATTTCACTCTGAACATTAGGTAATTTATTTCAGCAAATGACTTCCTTGAATCCTGAGAGGAGAGTCTCTCCTCATTTGAAAGCTGTGAGACAGAAGCTCAAAAATAGGAGGGGACTTGCCCAGGGTCACATGGTTATGAAGCCAAAAGCTACAGGAGCAAAGTCCATGCCACCGCTTCACTGAACTCTAATCAAATAGCACCAAATGAGGGGTACCAGCACTAGGAGTGCTCCAGAAATCTGGAGGGCAGGAGGATAGAAAGAAATTTTATTAGAACTTATTTTTTTTAAATTTGAAAATAGAGCTTCCCTACGACCCAACAATCGCACTACTGGGTATTTACCCTAAAGATACAAAGGTAGTGATCCTCAGGGGCACATGCACCTGAATGTTTATAGCAGCAATGTCCACAATAGCCAAACTATGGAAAGAACCTAGATGTCCATCAACAGATGAATGGATAAAGAAGAGGTGGTATATATATACAATGGAATACTATGCAGCTATCAAAAGAAACGAAATCTTGCCATTTGCAATGACATGGATGGAACTGGAGGGTATTATGCTGAGTGAAATAAGTCAATCAGAGAAAGATAATTATCATATGATTTCTCTGATATGAGGAACTTGAGAGTCAGGGTGGGGGGTCGTGGGTGGTAGGGAGGGAAAAATAATGAAACAAGATGTGATGGGGACGGAGACAAACCATAAGAGACTCCTAATCTCACAAAACAAACTGAGGGTTCCTGGGGGGTGGGAGGGTAGGGATAGGGTGGATGGGTTATGGACATTGGGGAGGTTTTGTGCTTTGGTAAATGCTGTGAAAGATGTAAGCCAGATGATTCAAAGACCTGTACCCCTGGGGCAAAGAATAAAAAAATAAATTAAAAAAAAAAGATGTCAGTTCCATTTCTATACACTAGCAATGAGAAATAAGAAAGAAAAATCAAGGAATCAATCCCATTTACAATTGCACCAAAAACCAAAAACCATAAGTTACCCAGGAATTAGCCTAACCAAAGTGGTAAATAATCTGTACTCTAAAAATGATAGAACTTTCATGAAAGAAGTTGAGAATGACACCAAAAAAATATAAAAACATTCCATGTTAATGGATTGGGAGAACAAATGTTGGTTTTTATTTGTCTTTTTTTAATCTTTTTTAAAATTTTATTTATTTATGTATTTGTTTGTTTGTTTATTTATTTATTTATCAGAGAAAAGAGAGAGCACACAGCAGGGAAGTGGCAGGCAGAGGGAGAAACAGGCTCCCCACTGAGCAAGGAGCCTGAGGTGGACCTCGATCCCAGAACCCTGGGATCATGACCTGAGCCAAAAGCAGACACTTAACTGACTGAGCCACCCAGGCATCCCATAAAAAATATTGTTAATATGTCTATGCTACCCAAAGCAATCTACATATTCAATGCAATCCTTTTTTTTTCAATGCAATCCTTATCCAAAATACCATCAACATTTTTCACAGCAATGGAACAAATAATCCTAAAATTTGTATGGAACCAGAAAAGAACCTGAATAGCCAAAGGAATGCTGAAAAAGAAAACCAAAGCTGGTGAAATCCATCACAACTCCATACTTTAAGCTGTGTTACAAAGCTGCCATCATCCAGACAGTATGGTATTGGCACAAAAACAGACACATAGACCAATGGAACCTAATAGAGAACCCAGAAATGGACCCTCAACTCTAAGGCCAACTAATCTTTTACAAAGCAGGAAGGACTATCCAATGAAAAAAAGATAATCTCTTCAACAAATAGTGCAGGGAAAATTGAACAGCCACATGTGGAAGAATGAAACTGGACCATTTTCTTACACCATACACAAAAATAAACTCGAAATGGATGAAAGTGCTAAATGAAGACAGCATTCCATAAAAATCCTAGAGGAGAACACAAGTGGGATCCTCTTTAACCTTGGCCACAGCAATGAATTCCTGGACACATCTTCAAGGGCAAGGAAAACAAAAGCAAAAGTAAACTATTGGGACCTCATCAAGACAAAAAGCTTTTGCACAGCAAAGGAAATGGTTGAGAAAACTAAAAGCGTACAGAATGGGAGAAGATATTTGCAAATGTCTTATCAGATATAGGACTAGTATCCAAAATCCATAAAGAAGGAGTGACTGGGTGGCTCAGTCATTAAGCATCTGCCTTTGGCTCAGGTTATGATTCCAGGGCCCTGGAATTGAGCCTGCATTGGGCTCCCTGCTCTGCAGGGAGCCTGCTTCTCCCTCTCCCACTGCCCCTGCTTGTGTTCACTCTTTCACTGTCTCTCTGTGTCAAATAAATAAATAAATAAAATATTTGAAAAAAATCCATGAAGAACTATCAAACTCAACACCCTAAAAACAAAAAATCCAGTCAAGAAATGGGCAGAAGACATGGACAGACATTTCTCCAAAGGAGACATACAAATGGCCAACAGACATGTGAAAAGTTGCTTCACATCCTTTGGCATTGGGGAAATACAAATCAAAACCACAATGAGATACCACCTCACACCAGCAAGAATGACTAAAATTGACAACTCAGGAAACAACAGATGTTGGTGAGGATACAGAGAAAGGGGAACCCTCTTACACTGTTGGTGGCAATGCAAATTAATACAGCCACTCTGGAAAACAGTATGGAGGGTCCACAAAAAGTTAAAAATATAGCTACCCTGGGCGCCTGGGTGGCTCAGTCATTAAGCGGCTGCCTTTGGCTCATGTCATGATCCCAGGGTTCTGGAATCGAGCTCTTCATTGGGCTCCTTGCTCAGCGGGAAGCCTGCTTCTCCCTCTCCCACTCCCCCTGCTTGTATTCCCTCTCTCGCTGTGTCTCTCTCAAGTAAATAAATAAAATCTTTAAAAAAAATAGCTACTCTATGACCCAGAAGTTGTACTACAAGGTATTTCTCCAAAGGATACAAACACAGTGATTGGAAAAGGCCCATGTATCCCAGCGTTTATAGCAGTGATGTCCACAATAGCCAAACTATGGAAAGAGTCCAGATGTCCATCAATAGATGAATGGATAATGAAGAGGTGGTATAGATATAGAATAGAATATTAGCCATTAAAAGAATGAAATCTTGCCATTTGCAATGACGTGGATGGAACTAGAGGGTATTATGCTAAGTGCAATAAGTCAGAGAAAAACAAATAACATTACAAATCACATGTGTAATTTAAGAATCAAAAGAGATAAACATAGGCAAAGAGAAGGAAAAACAAAATAAGACAAAGTCAGAGCGGGAGAGTGGGTGCCTAGGTGGCTCAGTGGGTTAAAACCTCTGCCTTTGGCTTGGGGTCCTGGGATTGAGGCCCACATTGGGCTCCCTGCTCAGCAGGGAGCCTGCTTCCTCCTCTCTCTCTGCCTGCCTCTCTGCCTACTTGTGATCTCTCTCTCTCTCTCTCTCTCTCTCTCTCTCTCTCTGTCAAATAAATAAATAAATCTTAAAAAAAACCATCAGAGTGAGAAAGAAACCATAAGAGACTCTTAACTATAGGAAACAAACAGGGTTGCTGGAGGCAAGGTGGGTGGGGATATGGGGTAACTGGGTGTTGGGCATTAAGGAGGGCACTTGATATAATGAGCACTGGGTGTCATATGCAACTGATGAATCACTAAACTCCACTTCTGAAAGTAATAATACACTACATGTATTATATTAACTGGTTTTATATAAAAAATAAACACTATTGTTCTTATTAAAATGAATAAAAATAAATAGATATGTTTGTTAGAATTTATAGTGAAGCCATTTGACTATAAGGTTTTATGTTGTGAGTTTTTTTTATTACTGACTCAAATCTTGAGTTACAAGTTACAAGTGTGTTACGCCCTCCCTTGAGCTCCCCAGACCCACCTCTTGTGTAGAATTGAGGGACCACTTGGATAAACCCCTTGCTTTTTCTCATTCTTGGGACCCCTTGGTCATGTTAGAAAGAGGATCTGGGGGCAGAGTGGAGTCTCTAATGGCCAGAGGGAAGGGAGGAAAGGGACAGTGATGGGGCAGGTCCAAGAAAAGTGATGCTGATAAACCCCTCACTGCAACCACTCGCTGCATAATGGATCCTACACAGCAGGATCACACAGCAGGACACAAGGGTAGCTCAGCTTGTGGAGCCCATCCAGGCCCAGTTGTTCCATGCCAGCTCCCCCTACAGCCTCAAATCCAGCCCCAGCCAGGCTGTTGAAACCTTATGTCAGGCACTCCAACCAAGTCTGCCACAATCTCCTTAGAGAAACCTGGGAGGACTCTTCAGGGAGGATCATGTTGGGCCCTGAGCCATGGTGGGAATAGTGGGACAAGTTCTGGTGGTCGAGGGCATGGGGTCCTGAAGGCCATTCACTAGTCCCTCACCCCATAAAAATCCAGGCCCTTCAGAAAACCTGAGAGAGGGGTTCCTGGGTGGCTCAGTGGGTTAAAGCCTCTGCCTTCAGCTCAGGTCATGATCTTGGAGTCCTGGGATTGAGGCACATTGGGCTCCCTGCTCAGCGGGGAGTCTGCTTCCTCCTCTCTCTGCCTGCCTTTCTGCCTACTTGTAATCTCTTTCTCTGTGTGTCAAATAAATAAATAAAATCTTTTAAAAAGAAGAAAAAAGAAAAAAAAGAAAACCTGGGAGATCCAGCACCAGACTGGGTGATCAGCTCTCCCTGCTGAACTGCTCCAGCTGCTGGGACTGAGTTGTACATGCCAGGAAGACTTTCAGTCAGAGAAGCAGTAATCAAAGAGCATTCTATATGGAGACAGTCCCCAGGGTGAAGTCACTCATCGGCCAGTGGTAAGATTGTTGCCCATAACCAACTGAGCTGGGTGGGTAGTGTCCCATAGTGCCATGGTCTGCCCAGGGGTTGCCCACTTGAAAGGTGCATTGAGCAAGCTTGAGAAGACAGCCCTGGCTGATGTAGAAGCTTCAGGGTGGGCTGGCTGGGTAGGCAGAACTATACTCAGGGGGCTCCCATTAGTCAGTGAGCAGTTTGCAGGTATCTAGGGGGCATCCTGAGTGATAGAGGACAAGGGAGGTGACATTGTTGGCAACAACTGTTTGGGCAGCTACTCTTGAGACTTTCTGGTGTCAGCTGGGCTCATGAGCAAACTGAAGGGCTGAGGGGCACATGGTGGTGGTGGGGAAGGTCCCAGTTGTAGAACATGGGTAAGAGGAAGTACCCAGAATAGGAGATGAAGAAGGGGAGGAAGAGTTAGAGGAGGAGACAACCAGGGCGTGGAGTGAAAGGGAGGAGTCAGGCAGTGATCAAGTAGCTATAGGAGACTGGACCTGTGGCTGGGGACTTCTCAAGGAAGCCTAGAGGTCAGGATTGCTCACAAAGCATTCCAGGATAAGTCGCCGATCAGGGAATAAAGTCATGGCTCATCATGGCCCAAGCTCAGGCCCAGACACTGGCTCCCACTGATGCCAGGGGGAATCATGATGTGGTTCAAATTGGAGGTACTGTTGCCCCACTCAGGCTGGGGTAGGCTGTCTCCTCAGGGCCCAGTCAGGTGGCAAGTGCCAGGGGAAAGTGCAAGTTGCTGAGATCAGGTAGGGAGCCTCCTGTGGTCATGGCAGGTGGGACAACAGGCACATTGGCAAGCTGGTCAGGAGATGGAAAAGTGTTAATTCCAGGAAGTTCACAGGACTGAGGTCGGGAGGAGTATGAAGATAGATTCCTAGCATCCCATGGCTTTGGCAAATGTTTGTCTATAGCAAGTTCTCCTCAATAGCTGGGACTTTTGAGTCCACTTCACCAATCAGAAAATCTTCACAGTGGCTGAGCAGGTGCAGGGAGGTATTGGGCCTGGAAAAGTGTCCTGGGGGCTGGTTTCATCACACTGGTGTGATGGGCAGTGACAGGATTCCTGTTCAGTGCAGATGGTACTCAAAACAACCAATCCTTCTCTGTAGGGAAATTGCACCAGGGCACCATCCTCCACCAGCTGCACTCCACGGGAAGAGACAAATAGGCAGGATCACTGGGAGAGTTGTCATTGTGGTGGGGGTAGCAGGGGATTGGAGACACCATTCTTTGGGGATCTTGCTGCACCTGTTTGACAGCCCTGGTGTCCAGTGCTCCAGGATGAATACAGAGGCAATTGGTGGGGCCTCTGGAACTCAGCCAGGCCACAGCCAATCTGGTTATCACTGGGCAAAAAACCACCATAACCAGAGATCCTTGTGCATGCCAGTCACAATTTTGGGACCTGTAGGCCTCCACATATTCCACAACCCCAGGCTCTCTGGTGTCTCCATCTCCCTCAGCAAACCTGTCTTCCTTCCCCTCAGCTTCCACCTGCACCTCACAGATGGTGATACTGTTCTGTTTGGATTTCGTACATCTTCCTAGTTCAGTCTTGGTTGATTCATGTTTCTAGAAATGTGCCCATTTCCTCTAGGTATGTAGTTGTTGGTATGTAATTGTTCGTAGTCTCCTATGATTCTATATATTTCTGTCTTAACAATTGTAATTGCTCCCTTTTATTTCTAATTTTATTTGATTCTTTTTTTTCTTAGACTAAGTAAAGGTTTGCCATTTTCTCATCTTTTAAAAGAACCATCTTTGAGTTTCATTAATTCTTTCTATTATTTTTCTGGTCTCTATTTCTTTTATTTCCACAATGATGATGGTGATGATGATGATGATGATGATGATGATGATGATGATGATGATATTTCCTTCCTTTTGTTAACTTGGGCTTAATTTGCTCCTCTTTTTTCTAGTTACTTGAGTTGTAATGTTAAATTTTTTATTTGAGATCTTTCTAATTTTTATTGTTATAAACATCCTTTCAGAACTGCTTTGCTGAAACCCATGAAATCTGATATGTTGTATTTTCATTTTTGCTTTGAGATAATTATTTACTTCCCTTTTATTTATTTATTTATTTTTATTATGTTATGTTAGTCATGATACTGGACATCATTAGTTTTTGGTGTAGTGTTCAATGACTCATTATTTTCATATAACACCCAGTGCTTGTTACAACACGTGCCCTCCTTAATTTAATGCCCATCACCTGATTACCTCTTTGACCTATTGGTTGTGTTACCAAACTCGCACTATTCAAACACCCAATTACCAGTAAGCCAATGTCTGAGACACTCAATGTCTGAGTTTTGAAGCCAAGAAAGCTTCTTTATCACAGGGACGTCCCAATGAGAAGGCTGGGTATCATTCCCACAGTTGCCATGCCCTGTCGAGCCAAGGGACAGCTTCTATATGTTTAGGGAAGGAGATGAATACATGAGAGGTGTGTAAGGTGTTTCTAAAAACCTTGGGAAAGTAGGTCTTGAAACATCTGGATCTCTCTATTCTTCCAGAAAATAAGGCATCTTCAGGACCTGATTAGGTATGTCACATAGTTTGAAGACAAATATTTCCATCTGGTTCCTGTTTAGTTTCTGTAATCATTAAGTAAATGGAGCAGAGGTAAAAAGGCAAAGTTAATGAAAATGATTGATCATGTGTAAGGTTGAGAGGTACATAAAACATAACTAAAGACAGAATAAAGCACAATGTGCAGCTAAAGTCATAATGCAACTAATACAACTATAGTTCTACATATGCTTCCAAAACAGGTCCAGAAACCATGGGTCCATGCTCAGTTGTTTAGAATTGTGTTGTTTATTTTCCACATATTTTTAGGTCTACTCACTTTCCTCTTGTTCATTTCTACCTTCATACCATTGTGGTCAAAGAAGTTAGTTGATACGATTTCAATCTTCTTAAATTTGCTACGATTTCTGTGCTCCACCATATACATCTGTTTTTGGACAGAATGTTCTATAAAAATCTGTCTTTTGTTCTAAAGTGTGCTTTCATTCCAACTTTTCCTTGTTGGTTTTTTTTGGTTGTTTTTGTTTTTGTTTTTGTTTTGTCTGGACAATCCACCCATTGCTGAAAGATGAGAAAATGGGGTATTGAGGTCCCATACTATTTCCTCTGCTATGTGTTGCTGTGTCCCCTCTGGTCCACTACACTGACATGGCTAACGGTGTTCCACATGGCAAAAATGAAATTTTTATGGGAACCAGCACCAGTATCAACAAGTAGGGCAAATACAGGGTAGATTTGAATCCAAGAGCCAATAACTTGATAATGGGCACAATCCATACCTTTAGTTCCTCAGCTTCCACATACACCATTTTACCCACATTGGAAGTTTCATGTAACAACACAACAAATCCACATTTTCACCCATCTACAAAGCTACACATACAAGTGAAGAAGTTCTCTCTTTCTCCAAAATGAAACACACAGGCAGTCCCAGTCATTGAATCCAACACTGTTATACCATTTATCCCTCAAGTTCAGTCACAATCCCTTTGACTATTCTGTCACTTAGAGACAATATTTTAAATATCACCACCAGCAACCTAAATATAATCACATTCATAAGAAGAGACAGGAAGAAAGTAGATAATAAAGACAACACATCTACATGATAAGAAGGAGAAGATATGCAAAGCTCCTACGGTCCTTTTTCTGTTATTGGTCGCATGCAGGAACTTGTATCTGTAACTTCCATCTTCCACTTCTAATTCTGTGTCTTCTCATTTCTCCCAGAAACACAGCAGGTCAGGGTTCTCTACCTTGGAAGTGAACACACCTTCATTCCTGAAGGTCTGAGTCCTCAATAGTCTGGCTTCCTTTTGTTTGCTGTAGTTTTCTATCCACCTTTACCATTGGAGTTGGAAGTACTGAGAGATAGTACAGTGCTCAAAGTCAAAGCTTTCTGCAATTCACTGGGGGTTTAAAATTCTCTTCTTCATTCACATCTTTTATTTATTTATTTATTTATTTATTTATTTATTTGATGGAGAGAGAGAGATTACAAGTAGGCAGAGAGGCAGGCAGAGAGAGAGGAGGAAGCAGGCTCCCTGCTGAGCAGAGAACCCAATATGGGNCTGAGCCAAAGGCAGAGGCTTTAACCCACTGAGCCACCAAGGTGCCCTTCCTCATTCACATGTTAATTCTTGTAGCAGTACTGTTCTTTCCAAATGGTGTTGGCACACCGAGGAATGTGTGCCAGACCCACATCTTTCATTCCCTGAAGTAACTAGCACAAGTTTCACAAGTAAAAGACAGATAAGTGTGTTTCATCTATCCAAGCATAGGAAGTATATAAAGTAGAATATTAGACTGCTCTCTTCTTAAAGACCCATCAGCCATCATTTCTCCAGAAATTTTTTTTTTTGCCCCAGGGATACAGGTCTGTAAATCATCAGGCTTACACCTTTCACAGCACTCACCATAGCACAAACCCTCCCAATGTCCATAACCCATACACCCTATCCCTACCCACCCACCCTCCAGTAACCCTCAGTTTGTGCCATGAGATTAAGAGTCTCTTATGGTTTGTCTCCTTCCCAATCCCATCTTGTTTTTTCTCCAGAAATTTTTGGAAGACCAATGTCTCTGATCAGAGTGCACATTTCCCAAAGTAGAGCTGGTGATCCACCTATAGCCTATGGGTCCTCTGCACATATCAAGCTGTGTTTAATTTTCAGAGTCATTCAGCCCTCGTCTCCTTCATATCCAAACAGTATAAAGTCTCAATGAAAAAACAAACACACACACATGAAAAAAACAGAGGAAAAAAAAGACAAACAAAAAAGACTCAACTATAGAGAACAAACTGGTGGTTGGTGGGTGACAGATGAGTGAAATACGTGAGGGGGGTTATGGAGTACACTTATCACGATGAGAACTAAGACATGTATAGAATTGTTGAATCACTATATGGTACACCTGAAACTAATCTAACCCTGTACATTAACTCTACTGGAATTTAGAAAATAATTTTTAAAATTTATAAATAAATAAGTAAAAGAATCTCTAGAACACTGTATAAATTCAATTTTTGCTGAATTTATATAAGGACATTGATAATATAAATGAAATACAAGTAATGATTTAAAAGTGAGGCAGGAATCTATCAAAATCCTAGAGGAGAACATAGGCAGTAACCTCTTTGACTTTGGCCACAGCAACTTCTTTCAAGACACATCTCCAAAGGCAAAGGAAACAAAAGCAAAAATGAACTTTTGGGACTTCATCAAGATAAAAAAAAGCTTCTGCACAGCAAAGGAAACAATCAACAAAACAAAGAGGCAACCACAGAATGGGAGAAAATATTCGCAAATGATGCTACAGACAAAGGGCTAATATCCAAGATCCATAAAGAGCTTCTCAAGCTCAATGCCCAAAAAACAGATAATCATGTCAAATAATGGGCAGGAGACATGAACAGACACTTCTCCAAAGAAGACATGCAAATGGCCAACAGACACATGAAAAAATGTTCATCATCACTAGCCATCAGGGAAACTCAAATCAAAACTACATTGACATACCACCTTATACCAGTTAGAATGGCCAAAATCAACAGGACAGGAAACAGCAAGTGCTGGAGAGGATGTGGAGAAAGGGGAACCTTCTTTCACTGTTGGTGGGAATGCAAGTTGGTGCAGCCACTTTGGAAAACAGTGTGGAGATTCCTCAAAAAATTAAAAATACAGCTACCCTATGACCTTGCAATTGCACTACTAGGTATTTAACCCAAAGATACAGATGTAGTGAAAAGAAGGGCCATATGTACCCCAATGTTCATAGCAGCAATGTCCATGATCGCCAAACTGTGGAAAGAGCTGAGATGCCCTTCAACAGATGAATGGTTAAAGAAGATGTGGTCCATATATACAATGGAATATCACTCAGCCATCATAAAGGATGAATACCCAACTTTTTTATCAGTATGGTTGGGTTTGGAGGAGATTATGCTGAGTGAAATATGTCAAGCAGAGAAAGTCAATTATCATATGTTTTCACTTACTTGTGGAACATAAGGAATAAAATAGAGGACTTTAGGAGAAGGAAAGGAAAAGTGAATTTATGTAAATCAGAAGGGGAGACGAACCATCAGAGACTGTGGACTCCGAGAAATAAGCTGAGGGTTGGGGGGGAGGATGGGTGAGCCTGGTGGTGGATATTAAGGAGGGCATGTATTGCATGGAGCACTGGGTGTGGTTCATAAACAATGAATCTTGGATCACCGAAAAAATAAAATAAAATTAATTAAAAATAATTTTTAAAGAAATAATTTTCACTACCAAAAGAAAAATGACTTCCTTTAGTAAAATTCAGCCTACCCCAAACCAGCTCAAAGAAGGGTCAACTTTTATCTTCTGCTACCTGAGCATAAGGTATGAACTAACTATTCTCATAACCACACCAGTAGTCTGTATCCAGAGCAGGAGGGCAAGACACCAGCTCACCCAGGACCAGTCTCAATCCTTTTGCTTCAGAGAATCTGCAGCTTCAAGAAGAGCCATCATGAGGGGTCTGGGACTATGTTAGGACCCTAATGTGGATATAGCCTTACGGCTACAAGGGAGTAATGGAGATTTGGCTCCTTGCGAAGCACCATCAACACCAGAGCCTGGGATGAACCCCTGCCTTGAAAGGCTCACAGTTTCTTCCAAAGAAGGAGAAAGTGCAGGGTCATCCCCAGGCCCACCCACCACAGAGCAGATAGTCAGGGATACATCTCCTGACCTAAACATGATGTATAGAAACAGACAGCCAGTGGAGGAAGCTAAAGGGAAGGAGAAAATGTGGAAGCCATCGGTCATGTTATAAAAGGAGACATTGCCTTTGTTGAGGACCAGGAAAACCCCTACTCTGTGGAAAACTTGCCCAAGGATTAGTTGAGTCACAGTGGTGGTACAGGCATAATATATATTGGCAAATTGCCCAGAACCCCTTTTCGGGGAACTCTTGTACCACTCCTACCTCTTCACATCTCCCCTATAGACCCCCAGATGGCACTCATTTCTGTTTCCATTCCTGATCTTCACCTCCAGTAACATCACTGTTATGTTTTGAGTTCACAGCCCAGGATGCCATGTTTCTCCTGCATCCTCAAATGTGTCCATCCAAATCATACTAGTCTTTTCATAAGAGAGAGCAAGGTCAGGATGTGCAGACTCTGGATCCAGAGTAACAGACACTGCAGAGAGAGTTGCCAATCATGCAAGGCCTTCCCCTGCCCTATAACAAAGTACACAACCACCACCACCACCCAAGACAACCAGCTGCATGCAGGCAGGGCTAAGCCTTCTGAGATAAGATTCTTGTGACTCAAGCCCATAGCCCTCCAAACAAGAGAAGTAACCATAAGAGTGATTAGGGAGTTAGATATGTCACAGGACACTTGAGGATCAGACTATACTCCAAGGACTGGAGGATACCTCTTTAGCATCTAATATCACAGCCACCAATCCCAGCTACATGACTTTCACTGCCCCATCCGAGCCAACTACCATTGATGGGGCCAACATCTGTATCATAACAGTAAGCCGAAGGAGATGTCAGCAGCCATGGGGCAGCAGTAGAAGCACCCAGAAAGAAATCAAAGTAATTCACAGGCCTGGAACTTCTTCCACCAATCTACAAAGGAACCACATTTCCCAAATGTGAACAAAACCCAGAGATTTGAAAAGACTGTACACATCAATGTCAATATCTAGTCCTCTGAAATACACTGATACAAAAGTTATAGGGAAATATGCTTTGGAAATATTCAACCAATGCATTTATTTCTTTTTCACACACACACACACACACACACACACACACACACACACACACCCATCCTGCTACACCCTTCCCAGGAAAGCCAAGCCATAAACCTTAACACCACTGAGAGGTTGGATAACAATCTGAAAATAAGACTCTATTACCAGATTTCACTATCAAATTATGCTCTCAAAGAATTGGAGAGATCGAAAATTTTGAGGTCTCTTGGGTGCTTGGGTTGCTCAGTCACTTAAGCATCTGACTCTTGATTTTGGCTCAGGTCATGATCTCAAAGAGTCATGGGATCAAGCCCTATGTCAGGCTCTCCACTTGGTAGGGAGTCTGCTTAAGATTCTCTCTCTCTATGCCCCCCTCTGCCCCTCCTCCCACTCATTCTCTCTGTCTCTCTAAAATAAATAAATAAATCTCTCAAAAAATTATTGAGGCCTCCATTTATTTATAAAAAAGAAACTGAACCGATCTTGTAGGTTGACTCAAAGCCACGGTAGAGACAATAATGCTTGGTGGAGTTGCACTTGGAGGATGACTATCCACCATGGGTAAGGGGAACTCAGGATACTCCATTTGAGAAATCTTGCTCAGTCAGAAGGCAATAGAGATTTCAAGGAAGGTAAAGAAGAAAGTTCAAAACAGGAATGACATACTCCAGTGAGAGGACAGACACTAATGAATTTTCTTCCCTTTTCAATGGGGTATTGATTGGGAGGCATATCATCACTATATGTATGGAGAAATCCAAAAGTATTGGGTTTATTCATCTACTTCTCCCTATAATAACCCACAGAGATCAAGAGCACCAGGAGACACTTTATGTGGTAGGTCCCAAATATGGCCATGTCTAATGCCCCAGAAAGTATGAAATTGTTATGGCAGAGAGAACATTACAGATATGATTAAGATTAAGGAACTTGAGATGGGGTTGGGATGGGGAAGAAAACAATACCCCCAACCACCTAGATGGAACCCCAAACCCAAGTACCCTAAAGACCAGATCAAGCTACCCTCTGTAGGCTGAGGTCCTGAGGTGAGTAAGAGGAGAGCACAGGGACCTCCTCCCCCAGTAACCCAAGGACACATAAACTTCTTCAACCTTCATACTGCCTTTCAGGAAGAAGAAAGGAAGCTAACTGATCAAAGCAAAATTTACATATGTCATAAGACTCTGAAATGTCTGCAGTGGGAAAGCTGTTACCTCCAACAGGGAAGAAACTCCAGAACAAAATTAGAACATTCATAAAAATAAGGTAACATTTTCTTGTCCATTTGGGATGTAATTCTGTGACCACCATTCCCACTTGTAGTAGATTTATTCAGATAAATGGCCTTTTCTGTCTGTGTTGATTTGCTTGATGGAAACAGAACACATAAAATGGGCTGACCCCTGTGACCCTTTGAGAAAAAGAAAGTTTATTTACTTGTTCTTCACCAAGAGGTTAGTTGACACCCAACTACACATTTCTATATAAATACTGACATGGATTAGCAAAGAAGAGGAATCAAGAGGAGGAGGAGAAGGAAGAGGAGAAAGGGAGTAGGCATTCCATTCTGAGACTCTACAATGCATCCAGAGCTATGCTATGCATTTCAGTGGCTTAAGTATATTCTTCACTTCATTTCCACAGAAAGTCTTTCATTACAAATTATTTTTCCAATTTCATGAATAAGATGAGATCAGACATTAGTCCACCTCACACTATGAGTCCATCAATGTGAAAATGTTGATTCTATTCTGCAAGGGTGTCATCCTGACAAAATAAACAGGTATACAAAGTTCACATTATTTTCCCCCCATAGACTTCTTTTTCTTTCCAAGCCTTTATTTAAATTCCAGTTAGTTACCATGCAGTGTAATATTAGTTTCATGTGTAGGATTTAGTGACTCATCACTTATATCCAAAATCCAGTGCTCATCACAAGTGGCCTCCTTAATCCCTGTCACCTATCTAGCCCATCCCCCACCCAGGCTCCTCCAGTAATCCTCAATTTCTTCTCTATAGTTAAGAGCCTATTACAAGGTATACTTTAAAACACATGCACTTCAGTTCAATAGGGAAGGGGAAGATGTTAAAAGAAGAATATTTGATATCCATTTTTAACAAATAAATCCCAAGAATCAGTGAGGCTCTCTAAAGGGTTTTCCTCATACATCTGGCTCCCAGGTATCCTTCACCCATGGCTCCCCTTTCTCTGCTGTCCCAGTCATTATCCCTAATCATGAACACAAACAGCTCCTTCACCCATGGCTCCCCTTTCTCTGCTGTCCCAGTCATTATCCCTAATCATGAACACAAACAGCCAAACACAAAAAAGCACATATTACACAGGCTCAAAGGGCCCAAATCTTAACCCACCCCATTGTTAAAGGATGCTCTGGGTAAACTTTCATTGCATTAGGATCCCCTGATCAAACTCTGGTCCCAATTCTACTGGAATGTTGAGATGGTTTCATTATCAGAGGCAAACTCAATTAGATGATTAAAATAAATATAAGTCTTTTTAGAAATGTCTCAGATAGATGTGAGGAGTTTATTACTTTTCGTACACCCAAATACCTTGCACACCCTCTGTGTACTTCCCACTGTAACCACCGTGACTGTGATTTCTGGTCTCTCTTCCACTGCTCTGAGCCCCCCAAAATCTCTCAAAGAGGAATCACAGGTTCTCTACTTTCCTTCTCATCTCCTCTTCTCTTCCCTACCAGCTTTTCTTTCCCTGAATCGCTCCCCACATTTCCGTGGTAAACAATTCTCACTCCTCTAGATTTGTCCTTTTACAAAATTCACACATTTCCCCTAATAAATCCAAACAAGGTGGAGCCCATCAGCAAGTGCAGTATTCTCCTAAAAGGAATGACAATGGTTGGGAACAATTATTACTGGCTGTTTTTTGAAATATATGCATATCATATATCATAATGTTATATATTAAACATAGACTATATATTACAGTGTGATATATTTTAATATATAAGCTACACAAACATATATACAAGATTTTGTATATAATGAGGGTGGGTCACAGACCCCACCCCCAGGAATCCATAACTGTCCTGATGGCTCTGACTTCCAGATTCAGAATACCTGCTCTAAAGCATTTAATTCCTAAGCAAGAAACCCAGCTAGGACAGGGAGTCAGAGCATGAGGAAGTGAAATGAAGAACATACCAGAGGACCAGCAAGAAACAGGAAAACCAAACTTAGAACCATGAAAAGTAGGAATTTCAGGGTAAAATGGATTCAGGAACAAGAATCCACTTAGGAAGATCTAAGTACTAAGCAAGCAAACATGATTTCTGAAATCTTCTAGACACGGAAATTTCTAATCTATATGATCACTACCCTTTTCCTCTTTATTGACATTGAACAAACTAAAATAATCAGTTAAAAAGGTGTGTTCAGAGGGTGTTGCTAACCCCAACAGCCCCCTATAGTAGAGAATGGGTCATAATGGAGGCAGATCTGTGTTACCAAGGACAGTCCCTGCAGCCTTCCAGAGGGAGAAGACAGAAGTGACAAGGGCAGCATGGACACCAACCCTGTCCTGATGTGGAGTACATGACCTAGAATGGGGAAGAGTTGAGGCTGGGGAGGTAAGGCCACCAGGAACCACAGAGGCACTTATTTGCATACAGCTGTGCCTTCCTCCAGGCTGAAAGGGAACACAACCTGGTGAGACCTCAACCAGAACAGCACTGCTCAGCATTTATCTACTGGCCCTTGCCTGCCCTCGGGGCTACAGGTGACACTAGCTGCAGAATGGGGAAAGTCTGCAGCACATGGCAGGAGGTCATGTGCTGACAACAGGGTATTGTGGGAAAGTCCCTGGACCACAGGTCAGGAAATCTGCATTACAAGCTGAGTTCCACCCCTGGCCACAGATGTTTTGAGTCCTTTGCCAAGTCATTTAGCTGTCACTTGCCTCAAAATCTTAAGAAGTCTTATTCTACCTGCATTGGATTTTGCACCTATTAATTGAAAATCATACAATATAGGAAAATATGTTAGGGAATAAAATATACATTATTCCATAATTGTAAGAAAAATAATCATTACTACATTCAGTGATTTCTATGGCAGAGATATTTGAGAAATAACCCAAAACGGAAGATGATTTCAGGACAAGGATATGAGGTGAGCTCTGGGGTAAAGATGGCTAATCTTTCAGATAACATATCATTATTTTGTGGTATTGACAGGTCATCCCACCACATTCCCACACAGAGTCTGCCCAGTCCTCTACCCATCACTTTGTAATCACAACTTTCAGAAACAAGAGAACACGCTCTCCCTGAGTGGTGTTATTTGGTCAGGATCACTCCTTTGCTTAATGAACCCCATTTAGTTCTAAGGTTCTTTAACAAAATTTCAGAGAAGTTGGCTTTTGGATTCCAGATGCTAGAGAACTAGTTACATTAAAGGCTAAAAACAAGCAGTATGGTGGGTAGCTCACCATTGGAATAAACCCAAGATGCATGACAGACTCCAGGGACCACCATCACCCCCAGGTCCCCAAGCACTGGGTGGGAAACAGTGTCCCAGATCAAGGAGCAGGGTCTGCCTCACACCAGCTTCCACTTTTGCCCCAAGGAAGGGTCCACATGTCTCTGCCTGAAACAAGAAAAGGAGACACCTTGGCTTAATCAGGACAGGAGACAAGGATATCTGGACAATCACTCACCAGCCAGGTAAACAGATTTCTTCCAATCTGAAAGGCAACACAAGAAACAGTGAGCTGAGAACCAGAACATCTCCAACACAGGAGAGACAGAGAAAGTTCTGGAGTAAGAACAGAACTTACTGAGATCTTCTTGGAGTTCATCTGAAAGAAAGTGAAAAATAAGCATGAATTCCCATCACTAAGAACAAAAAGACAGCACCTGGTAAACCCACAAAAGAACTTCTTTGTATCCTAGAAGAAGATCTAACTCCAGATCCCTCGAGCCTCCACAGCTCCATCTGTCCTCTCTGGAACTATTTGGTCATCTTCCCAGGCCAAGGGCACTCCTTGGCCTGTCCACTTTTCCTCCATACATTTCCACATTCACAGTCCTTGGCCCTGACCTTCCTTACCTCTGACCTTCAGCACCTTCTCCATTGTGTTCTAGTCCATTTCCTTGTCTCTGTGCAGTTTCTCCTGCTCCTGCACCTCCTGTCACTTTGTGGTATGTTCTCTCTTAGTGTAGTAGGCATCCACAAGGAGTAAGAGCATCAGATCAGGACAGACAAGCCAAGCAAACACAGAAAATTCCTCTGAGGAAGAGCACTAACTTGAGATGGAAAAAGCCATTGCCTTCCCCTGGCCCAGGATGGGGTTGAGGAGGGAGCAGGTCACATTCCCTGAAGAGGTGTCCATCACCACCAGAGCAGCCTCCACACTGAACATCCCCCCACTGTTTGGGCATACATCTCAGAGAATTCCAGGAACTTCTCACCTCTGAGAGCTCTCCACTATACCTGAGGCTTTGGGAACCACCCAAGTCAATGCACAGCACTTGGACCCCATCCTCTGGCACATGGATGTGCACTTGAGTGCACTTGGAAGAGAGAAGCTGGAGAATCCAGGGATCCCATCAGAGTCTTCCTGTTCACAACTCCAGGGATGGCATTGCCTTCTAGGGGCTCATTGAGGAGTGGATTCTACAGGGAGTAAAACAATAGCCCTGCCTCAGGGAACAGAAGGAAGGAGCATGGGGACCTGCAGCAGGCTCAGAGGGTGGGCTCTTCTCCCCAACCATGAGGTTGGGAAGTCCACAGCCAAGAATGACAGAAGGAGGAATTTGGTTCCAGTTTCTATCCTTCTCTGCTCTTCTCACCTCACACACTCTCCAGGGCATCTGCTTGCACACCCACTGCACTTGGTCATCACTTTCACCACTGACAACACTGCCTACCTCCTGAGCTCCCTCCCTCATATCCACATCTCTGGGGGCTAGCTCTACCAGGATTTCTCACAGATGCTTCAAACTCAAATCTTGAACTAATTCATGTTTGGTCCCATCTGTGATAGGATGGTGGTGAAAATATCCCCAATTCTTCAGCCTCCTTTATACCCAGCTCATCCTCTGCCTCATATTATTAGTGCCTTCACACTCTGCTTCTGGGCTCTATCATGTGACTTGACTCAGCCACTAAGAGCTCAGGGAACGTGACTCTAGCAGAGGTTGGAAACTGCTTGTGCCATTGCCTTGCCCTCTGCCATGGGAAGGACATGCTCAGGCTAGCTTGGCCTTTCCAGCTGAAGCTGTCCTAGACCAGCCAACAGCCAGCTGAACAACACCCATGTGAGCAAACCCAGCCAAGGTCCACTGTAAGAACAAATTAAAATCAAAGGTAAGAACTCATTGTCCTATTGAAAATAAGGAAAAGGTGGAGCGGCAAGATGGCAGAGGAGTAGGAGACGGATTATCATCAGGTCCCAGGAATTCACCCAGAGAGCTATCAAACTATTCTGAACACCTACAAATTCTACCTGAGATAGAAGAGAAGAAGAGCAGCAATTCTAGGAACAGAAAATTGACCACCTTCTGGAAGGTAGGACGTGTGAAGAGTGAATCTGAGGTGACAGGAAAACAGACCCCAGGGGGAGGGGCCGGCTCCCGGCAAGGGAGCGAGCAGTGGAGCACAGACTTGGAACTGTAAGAAGTCAGCTCCACTGAGGGATGTCACCCCAGAGACCAAGCGGGGGGTGAAGCCCCTGCAGGGACAGTGTGGTCTCAGGACCCACGGGGACACAAAAAGACCAGGGGTGTCTGAGCGCGACCAAGCTCCCAGGTCTCAGAAGCCGGCGGGAGAGACGGAGCTGAGCTGAGGTGTCTCTCAGCTTGGGGTTACCTTGGGCTGTGATCTGAAGCAGAGCCAGGCCACTGATCTGNGCCGAGAGAAGCCGGCGGGAGAGACGGAGCTGAGATGAGGTGTCTCTCAGCTTGGGGTTACCTTGGGCTGTGATCTGAAGC
>LNAC01001960.1:0-35492 GCA_002007465.1 Ailurus styani
CCCCCCCCGGGAAAAAAAAAAAAAAAAAAAAAAAAAAAAAAAAAAAAAAAAAAAAAAAAAAGTCAAGGTAGAAGTTACCACGGGGGGCTATGACTAGACAGGAGCATGAGGGGGTCTTCTGTGGCACTGGTAACTTTAGATTTCTTATCTAGGTGCTGCTTATCCTGATTTGTTTAAGCCGTGAAGGAGTTACCAACTTTTCTCTTTGCATGTTATACTTCAGTTAAAAGCTCTTTAAAAAGTCATCTTTTTGTACATGCTATGACATGGATGAACCCTGAAGACATGCTAAGTTAAATAAGCCAGTCATAGAAGGACAAACCTTATATGATTCTACTTATATGAGGTACCTAGAATAGGCAAATTCATAGAAACAGAAAGTAGAACACCAGTTACCAGGGACTGAGGGAAAGGAGAAATGAGGAGTTAATTTTTTAATGGATATAGAGTTTTGTTTTGTTTTTAAGTTTTTTTTTTTATTTATTTACTTGACAGAGAGAGAGATTACAAGTAGGCAGAGAGGTAGGCAGAGAGAGGAGGAAGCAGGCTCCCCGCTGAGCAGAAAGCCCGATGTGGGCCTTGTCCCAGGACCCTGGGATCATGACCTGAGCTGAAGGCAGAGGCTTTAACCCACTGAGCCACCCAGGTGCCTAGATGTAGAGTTTTTATCTGTGATGATGAAAGAGTTCTGAAGATGGAAGGTGGTGATAGTTGTACAACAATGTGAATGTACCTGATGCCAGTGACTGTACATTTTAAAATGGTTAAATGGTAAATCTTACATATATTCAACCACAATAAAAGCAAAAGTCTTTGTGCTCCTGGGTGGTTCAGTCGGTTAAGTGTCTGGCTTCAACTTAGTTTATTGTCCCAGGGTCCTAGGATCAAGCCCCACATCAGGCTCTCTACTCAGCAGAGAGTCTGCTTCTCCCTCTGCCTCTCCCCATCCCCAACAGGCTTGTGCTCTCTCTCTTTCTCACTCTTAAATAAATAAATAAAGTCTTTTTTAAAAAAGTCTTTTTTTTTCATTGCAGACTTTCCTGATCACCTCACATAAAGAACCACATTCCCAATTATTCCTATCACGGAATTGTTTTATTTCCACCACAGCACATTGACTACTTGCTACTTTCTCATTCTTCATCTATTCTTAATATCCTTATTGTCAATGTCTACTAAAATGTAAGCTCCGTAAAGATAGATCTCTCATCTCTGTTGTCCAACTCTATCTCCCAGCTCTTACACTAGTACTTAACATAGTAGGTTTTCAATAAATTTGATGAATCAACAGATTTTCTGGGTGATCTGAAACAAATTATGAAACACTTTTTCAAATCTTTTGGTTATTTTATTTTTTCATTCATTCTACACATTTTATTATTTAAATATTTATTAAGCATTTATGTACATGTGGGAGGGATTTAAAAGTGAAATGAGGCAGCATGTTCCTACAGAAATGAAGGTAGCTTTTGCAAGTAAGAGTGCATTCTCAGTCTTTAGCTATCTCTCAGGTAAAGGCTAGATCATAATAGCACATAGATTTCAACTCACTGTCACAGATCAGATTGTTTAGTGTTAGTTGCTTCCAGAGTTTGTTGAAAAAGATTCTGAGTCCCTATATGGACTTAGAGAAAGAAAAGTCATAAAAAAAATTAGTCATATCTACAATGAAACCTCAGAAGGGGAATGATGGTATTGGTATCATGGATTCTGTTATCTTTGGGCTTGTTGATCTCTTTCAAGGGTGTTACAGCTGTCAATCAGGGATCAGATTGAACCTAAACTAACAAATGACTTCTAAGTTTTCTCCAACCTTGGAGTCTATGAATTTAATAATGAATCAGATTTGGAAGTTATGGTTAGGGGGCATCTGATCCATAGTTCCTTAAAGTCCTATACAATATAGCATCTGATCAGGGGAGAGAGGAGGTAGGGAAGTGGGCCAAGATATGAGATCCACTGGTCATACCACCCAGAAGCTGCCAATCTGTTAGCATAATGAAATGACCTAAGTACTAACTTATAGGTAGTACTGTGCAGGGACAGGGTACCATCCTCCTGGCTGCAGTACACACTGAATCGGAGTCCTGTATATGGTGCTGTGTACCCAATAGGAAAAATTCATGGGTCCAGGAACCAAGGGGTGGAAGCAAGAGTGGCTCCACTTAACATAATTTGCAATGACCCATTAGAGGACTTTAGGTTTTAGTCCCAACCCTGGGTTTTGAAGTTTAGAGGTCCTGGTTCCAAAAGAGACATAGCAAGGTTTCCATTTTTCTGTAAGACACAGCTGCCATCTGGCCACTCTGGACTCCTTACATCTGGGATCAACAAGCAAGAACAGGAGTCACTGTCTTAATTAGGTTAGGGGTTATTAGGAGGTAGGGCTACTGGGCTACAACTGGGATAGAGGAGTATGTGTGGAACTCTGTTGATCCATTGGGAACACTTCAGCTACTCCCTTGTCCAAATATAACTGTGAATTGACAAGTGCAGCCATCCTAACCTGAGAAGGATATGGTTCCCTAGGCTCAACTCTTCAGGAATTAGCTTTTGGGAAAAACCAAAACAGACAAGCCACTGAGGCCAGAGAGTAGTAGCTGAGGGATAGGGGAATTTAGAATGTGTCACTGGAGAAGGACAAAAAATGAGTATCATTTGGAGCCTGTAATATTCCCTTTAGGAAGAGAGACTCATTAGAACCCTGCAGGAGCTGCTGCCAAGAAGCATGAGGGGTGGACTGTGGCAGCCATGGATGTTTTTTGCTCAGAACTTCCCTTCAAGAAAGAACTTGCCAGCAGCCTTGGGTATTAATGCTTTCACAATCCGCCTTAACTTTTAAGATAAAGCCACATTTTTCTAAGACATCCCCCAGCCAATGACAGCACAGCAGAGACACTAGTGCCTAGCCTAGAGCATACTCTGATATGCAATCTTTGCTTTAGAGCTCCCCATCAGGATGGCCGATATTTTGTCAGATATGAGGTTCTTGCTACCCAAACCTGCTTTCTCCCGCTCTCACTTCGCAGGTGTCACAGCTACATCAGAGTCTGAAGGTTCTCCCTGTCAAATCTCACTTCTTTCCCCTTTTTCTTTTTATAGATATTACCTCCCAGTGAACCTCTTGCACTACCAACTTTGTCTCAGGGTCTACTTACTCTAGGTCCCAACTGACACAAATGGTTTCAAGTATAAACTCTAAATTTAACACCACCAGGGAAACCACAGCAAATTACAAGTTTTCATGAGTGGGGAGAGAGATCTTATTTATAAACCTCAAAAACTCTATGTGGTGAGCTCCAGGTATTTATTTATTTATTTATTTATTTATTTATATTATCTATTTATCAT
Source organism: Ailurus styani (assembly GCA_002007465.1). Taxonomy (NCBI): domain Eukaryota; kingdom Metazoa; phylum Chordata; class Mammalia; order Carnivora; family Ailuridae; genus Ailurus; species Ailurus styani. The sequence continues at coordinate 3,352 of LNAC01001960.1, forward strand.
AAACACTTCTTTTGAGAAATGCAGGAAAGGCCATCTAGAAATAAAATCATAGTTGAAATCTACTGAATAGTTACCATGTTTCAAATTCTTTACATGCTGTTTTCTACCTATTGCTCACAATGCCTTATGAAGTGTATAGTATTTTTATTATTCCCTTTTACAATTGAAAACAAATAGAGATCAGTTTGATTGCCCAGTGACATAAAATTGGTAAGTTAAAGAATCAGAACTTATGCCAAGGAAAGCCTAAGCTATTAATTCCTACACCATTTCAGTTATCCATAGTTGATTTAGATTGTTTATAACTGAAGAACCCTAACAGATAGGAACATTGATCCAGGAGGCAAATTGTAGGGTATAGACCATAAGAAAATTATGCACCCATAGAAAGAAATTTAGCTCCATCTAAAAGTATCATCTAAGCTTCTGAGACAAGTAACCTCAATAACTATTCTTAAAAATATTTTTTTGCTTGTATGAGTTTTCCAATTCCTGTGATGTCTTCAGAAATTTCTTTTGAAATACACAGTTTTACACATAACCATAGTGAAAAATAGGATATGGTCCCTAGTGTGTTGACAGTAGATGTAGCATGAGGGAGATTATTAGCTTCCTCCTGGAAGAGAGCTCTCAGGGTAGCAAAAAAAATAGTTTCTATGGATAAGAATGGCTTCCTTATGCAATGAAATTTCAGTGATGGTGTGTTGTTGTTGTTGTTTTTCAAGAGGAATTGATAACTTGGAAATCTCTGATTCCTTCTCCAATTCTTATAGTAGTGTCAGCCCTGTAATTATAAGAGTTAGGGATTCTTGCAGCATGCTCATCATAAAAAATTAAGGAATTTCAGTTTCTCTCTCCCTGAAAATCAAGCTATGAGGTTGATCTTCTAGATTGTGGGTTGGATTTGTAGTCTTATCCATCATCTTATATGAAACATATGGACATTTATTATTAAAGAGTCCACTTACCAGAGATCACTCAATATGCCAACAATGAGTAACAATATCATTAAGACTGGTTGGTATACTGGGGATTCATGTAAAGGACTCTCAGAGTTTAAATACCCCAAGAGCAGCTATTGAAAAGCATGAATAAATAGAATGTAACTTGTTTAGGATCAATCCTGTGAGGTCAAATGGGTTTAGATACTACTGTGCTACTATACTACTACACTACATATACTACACATGCTACTGTGTGAATAATGTCAGAGAACACATCCAAACTATGCCTTATCCAAAAGAAAGATATGTAGAATGGCTGAGGAAGTTGGCAGGCATCATTAGATGTGTGGATTCCTCAAGCCAGTTATATCAGAATCCATCAGCCATGTGCCTCTGGGAGTCCAGGGAAGCTATACTATACTAATGCCAGTGTGGTTAACTCCTGATAACCCTTTCTAAAGAATCCCACAGTCATCTGCATAAATGCTATTGAATGATGGCTATAAGCTTATTTGCCAGCATGCAATCCAAGAGATTGCCCCTGCATATCCATTATGTTGATGGCAGCAGTTGAATCATAGTAACTTACTTTAGAAGTGGGGCAAGGCACATGGGAAGAAGTAATTTGTTATTCCCTAGTCTTCATGGTGGTATTTCAGTTCAGTTTACCTGATGGCTACAAAAATCATAGTTATATGGATCTAGTGCTGTACTTGAGCTGGAGCTTTTGCTTACCTCCAGTCAATATATCATTCAGGGGTCAGTTTTAGAAAAACAGAAACCACTTTAACTATTTTAAGCTGAAAGGGATATAAGAAATACAGAGAATTGGGTACACATAAAGTGTTGGAAAAGATCGGGAAACAAATTTGAGGCAGGGCCTCCAGGAATGGCTCCCAGAAGACAGAACTCGCCTGCCAATGAAGCAGCTACCATGACATAATCAAAAAGGTAGAGAACCAGTAAACTTCCCTGGAACTCAGCCTAAACAGCAAACTGGGAATCACAATGCCCCACTGCTGTAGCTATTGTCTCTGAAGTCACACTGCTCCTGCTTGACTGGCATCAGCAAAAACTGCATGTCCAACATCCCATGCCTTGAGCCCCACAGTGACTGGATATTGTGATCCTACTACAGAAAGCCCAACCTCTCTATTCCATGCTTGCCTACAGAAAACAAAAACAGTACTCCTCCATACACATATCCATCTTCCAAATGCCCCACAAGTGCGTCTGATTGGCCAAATTTAAATCACGTTTGCAACCATAAGTCTACAACGGAATCAGGAGATAGAGTTTTTGGCTTTCCAGCCTATGTGGTACACACAGGCATCCTAAAAGGAGAGGGAAGAGATGAACCTCAGCCAGCTAGGTCTGCTGGTAGAGAAAAGTGAGGGCAGTGAGTAGTGAAAAGCCACAGGTGAAGGCATTTGCTGTCTTGTAAAGAACAGAAGAGGAATCAGGAAAGGAGAGAAAAGTGTAGCTCAATAGAGCATTCAGGCAGGTTTGATGTGGAGAACTTTTTCTGTCTTTCTGGAATCCCTATCAAATGCTGCCCTCTGATGTTTGTGGAATAAACTACATTTGAAAAACCTTGAAATAGAACCTAATGATAGAAAATGTATCTAGCTGTAGTTTTCTGAGATGAATAACTATAGATGTCTAAACTTCTTGGAAATTGGGAAAAACCACACTGGACACCAAAACTACTTCCAAATGATTTGGCCACTTGACACTCAAATCAAATTTTGCCAAGGTGTTGCTGACTCAAACCTCTAGGTATAAGTAGTTTTTCCCACTATAATCAGAATGCGGAAATTTCATTCCTTGCAGTTTATTCAATGATTGGGAAAGAAGATGATCAGTTAATTTATGAATGATTATACAAATTATGGTTCAAAGTGAAAACTTCCAATAAAATAACTTAATTCATTGCCAGGATCATTAATCTGACATTTCTTGGTTTATAATCTATCTTTACAAGGTCTTCCTAACCATTATTAGGAAAAGAACGACATCACTGATTTTCAGAATTTCTATCCCAGTAGGAATAAGTGTATGTCAACAGATCAAAACAAAGTTCTGAATAAAGTATTATTCAGTGCAATAAAAAAAATGAAGGCCACTACATTTAAAATTATTAAATTCACAGCTATCAAATATAATCCAAAACACCTGCTAAAATCCATGGATCAGGGGCTGTCCCTTGGACATATCATGCATGCTCCTACTTCAGTGCCTTTACTTTCTTCCTGCTTGGAGCATACTGTCCTCCAGTACTGCATCCATAGGAGTGTGGTTCTCTTGTCTTCCTTCCAAACTGCTGAAGTGATAAGGTCTGGGGTCCATGCTTACAGGAAATACGTTGTCATAATCTCCTTCTCTTCTCTCTTCTTTCCTCATGGCTATCTTGAGGTAAACCAGAACTATGGTTTAGTTGTCTATATTGGGGTTGGGGGTCAAAAGCACATTTATCAATCAAGCTTTACTTTGTTTTTCTTTGCTGAACTTCCTTTGTTATATGACTTTCTTGGCTATTCTTTAGTAAGATTTATTTTTTTAAGATTTTGTTTACTATTTTACAGAGAGAGGGGAAGAGAGCACATGCAGGGGGAGCAGCAGAGGGAGAGGGAGAAGAAGGCTCCCCACTAAGCAGGGAGCTCAAGATGCGGGGCTAGATCCTAGGACTCTGGGCTCATGACCAGAGCTGAAGACAGTCTCTTAACCGACTGAGCCACCCAGGTGCCCCCACCCTTAGTAAGACTTTAATATTCATGGGTCTCTGGCCAAAATAATTTCTAGTGTCATCTTACTCTTGCTCTGATTTCCAATTGGATCCAGGCTAGAAGAGCCAAGGAGATTAATGAGAAAAGGCCATGATGGCTGGAGTTGTAGCACTTTTTTCTAAGAACTATTTCCACTCCAAGACCACCATCTCTGAGAACCTCTAAATATTTAGAAACTTTTTAACAAACAGTAAGAAACCATTCAAGTTTGAGGCTAGAACAGAACTAAAATATGAAAAGCTGGAGATGATCAGCATAAACCACTTCTAATATTGCTTCATGCAGATAAACCTTTAGTTTCCAGGTGCCAGAGCTGTCCCCATTCCCACTTCTCTCTTCAGTTCTTTGGCACTAAGGGGAAGAATTTGTTTGCAAACAAGTCACTGCAGAGATCAGAGCCCTCTGCATAGCCTGAGGGACATGCATCATGCTCTTCCCACTCCACTGTTTGCTTTCCCACTGGGGAAGAGATGGACTGAAGGATGCAGGGATGAAAGGCTGCAGAAAACAAGCTTGAAGCTGTGTGGGGTCAGGGTTGTGTGTAATTAGTCATTAGGGCGCCCTGATCTGCTGATCTGCTTCAAAGCTTTGGAATTTGACTTAAGGGATGTCATCCTGCTGGGTTCACAGAAGAAATTCCCAGGGGCTAGAGGTGAGGTCTGGCCACAAAAGTGAGATCATAGATGGAGAAACACTTAGAAAAAAGTTTGTAGGCCTGTTGTTATGATAATAACAACATAAGGACAAGGACCCTGCCTAGATTGTCAAATCCCCCATGTTGAGTAATTTAGTCATAATACAATAAAATAGTGTGGCTTTGAGAGCAAAATAAATGTGGGATAGAGAAACAATTTTAATGTTCACAAACAGAAGAAAGATTAAATAAATTATGGTAACCCCTGCAATAGAATAATAAGGAGTCATTAAAAAGTTATTCAGTGCCCACATAACTGGCACTATCTCTGTGGAAGGCAACTTGGCACCACAGATCAAAATTACAAATGCATATACTTCCAATCCAGTATTTCCACTCTAAGGAATTTATCTTAGATACATTCACAGAGGTGCTAAATGACATGTACATACATGTGTAAGACTATTTATGGCAGCATTTTTTGTAACAGCAAAAGTTGAGAAACAATCAATCATTAGGGAAACTGTTAAAAAAAATTATGGTATAGCCATGCAATGGAGTACAGCACAGGCTTAAAAAGAAAAAAGAAAGAAAGAAAGAAAAAAAAAAAGAAGCAGTTCTCAGGGCACCTAGCTCAGTCAGTAGAGCATGCAACTCTTGACTCAAGGTCGTGAGTTTGAGCCACACATTGGGTGCAGAGATTATTTAAAAATAAAATCTTAAAAAAGAAGAAGAAGAAGAAGCAGTTCTCTATGTCCTGATATACTGCTAATGTGAAACAGCAATAATAACAAAATCAAGAACAGTGTACATATTACACTGCCATTTGAGGTTAACAAACTGATTGAGAGAGCCTGGGAAGAATATTTCCTGGATGAAAGAGCAAGAGCCCAATTTAGCTTGCTTCAGTCTCTGTTGCCTTCTATTAGCCAGCTGGGTATTGAGCTGTTCTTGTACTGAGCAGCCTGAGCTGAAGAAACACACATATGTAGTAGATTTTAAATTTTAGTAGGGATAAGAATCATCTGGGTTACTTGCAGAAAATGAAGATTCAAGGAGTCTGTCCTCAGAGACTGTGACCCTGTAGGTCTGGGAGTGAGTACTGGAATTGGTGGGGGGTTCATTTTATAAATAGACTATTTTTAGAGCAGTTTTAGATTCATAGCAAAATTGAGAGGAAGGTACAAAGATTTCCTAAATACCTCGTGTTCCCACATATGCGCAGCATCCTCCATTATCAACTTCCCCCACCAGAATGGTGCATTTATTACAACAGACAAGCTTACATTAACACGTTATTATCACTCAAACTCCATAGTTTACATTACAGGTCACTCTTGTACGTTCTATGGATTTGGACAAATGTATAATCTACCATTATGGTGTCATACAGAGCAGTTCATTGTCTGAAAAATCCTCTATGCTACACCTAATCATCCCTCCCTCCCCACCTACCCCTGGAAACCACTGATCCTTTTACTGTTTCCATAGTTTTGCTTTTTCCAGAATCTCATACATGTAGTTGGAATCATACAGTATGTAGTCTTTTTAGATTAGTTTCTTTCACTTCAGTAATATGCATTTAAGTTTCCTCCATGTCTTTTCATGGCTTGATAGTTCATTTCTTTTTAGGGCTAAATACTATTCCATTGTCTGGATGTACCACAGTCTATTAATCCATTCACCTACTGAAGGGTACCTTGATTGCTTCCAGGTTTTACAATTATGAATAAAGTTGCTATGAACATCTATGTGCAGGTTTTTGTGTGGACATAAGTTTTCAATGCCTTTGGGTAAATATGATTAATGGATTGTATGGTTAAGGGTATGTTTAGTTTTGTAAGAAATGGTCAAATTGTCTTCCAAAATGGCTGTACCATTTTGCATTCCCACCAGCAATGAATAGGAGTTCCTGCTATCCCATGTCCTTGCCAGCATTTGGTGTTATCCATGTTCTGGATTTTGGCCTTTCTAATAGGTATATACTGGTATCTTACTGTTGCTTTAATTTGCATTTCCTTGCTGACATAGAATGAGGAGCACTTTTTCATGTGCTTATTTGCCATCTGAAAATTTTCTCTGGCCCATTGTTATCTTTTTTATTGAGCACAGAAGGCCATTCTGATGCAGCAGATCTTTGGCCCGGTCTTTGCGAAATAGTGCTATAGCAACCACAGAACTCGCATATGGAGTGAACTAAAGTCTTCTCAATGAGTTGCAGTCAGAGCCAGGACCTGTGCGAAGGGAATCCATACTATTCAGCCTCAAGTTCAACCTCAAAAGAGTCCTGAAATTCAGCTTCTGTTTATGGGAGAGCTCTTACTCACACAAGTGAAAGGTCCCTCCACAAATGTTCATATTTTGGTCCTTTTGATCTTGAGGCTATCTATATCATTTTTAATAACTATAATGGAATTATAGTTATGCACTGATGGAAAGCTGGATTTATGAGCACAAAACAATTGCTTGCCCAGTTGATGACTTAAAAATGTTTTATCTAGGGACACCTGGGTGGTTTAGTCAGTTAAGCATATGCCTTCAGCTCAGGTCATGATCCCAGGGTCATGGGATCAAGCCCTGCATCAGGCTCTCTGCTCAGTGGTGAGCCTGCTTCTCCTTCTCCTTCTGCTCCACCTGCTTGTGCTCTCTCTCTCTGTCAAATAAATAAATAAACTCTTTTTAAAAAATGTTTATCTACTTCAATTTATATGGTGACACTTTTCTTCTCAAAGAACAACATGAGATAGATATCCTTTAAATAATAACTCATACCATTTTATACAATTCTATGTATTATATATATTATGTGTTATATAGTTTATTTATATATGAATTTTGTAACTTCACTGATTTGTCAATTATCTTTATTTCTTGTAGTCTATTTAGCCATTAGTTGTCTTTTGCCACTTATTTTTTATTTACTTCTTTTGCTATTTTTTAAAAAGATTTTATTTACTTATTTGACAGAGAGAGAGAGATCACAAGTAGGCTGAGAGGTAGGCAGAGAGAGAGGAGGAAGCAGGCTCCTTGCCGAGCAGGGAGCCTAATGCAGGCCTTGATCCCAGGACCCTGAGATCATGACCTGAGCTGAAGGCAGAGGCTTTAACCCACTGAGCCACCCAGGCACCCATTTCTTTTGCTATTTTTAGATGTGATTCAGATAAAGTAGAAGTGCAGATACATGTGCAACATTCATATATTTTTCCTTATACCACTATTTATTATTCATCAGTTCCACAACATTTTTCAAATACATCCATATTCAGTTTCATTTGTAATTTAAAAAGTTTAAATTACTCAAGAAATTTCTAAATTTATATTTTATTCAAGAAAGTACACATAATATTTGTTAATGCCAGATGGGTGAGAACTTAGGCACTGCATTTTCACAATATTATGTCCTATTGTAAGATACATCTCCTGATATGTAGTACTTACTATGTAAGGTATATTCTAAATGCAGTATAAACATAATTAATTTGATCTTCAAACAAGACTATAAGGGAAGTGCTATTCCCAGTGTGCATGTTGATTCTCAATATTGCTGTCAAAGTTAGACTTTTGACCCTAATTGAAATTCATCATGAATTGCAATTTACTTATCCTACCTAGATTCTAAGGAAACCTGAATGCTCTGTGGCTTCCTTGGTGCTCTCAGAAGAGAGTTTTCCCTACATATTGTAATGCTCCAGGTCAGTCCCTGCAACTTCAAGGTATCTTGATAGTTCCTGCTGGAACTGGGGTTCTTGCTTGTACCTTGCCCTTCTTGACATGTTTCCCAGTCTTTGCATAACAAACCCTCTCTTTTTTTTTGTCTACCCTAGCCTCTGCCTGCTTGCTTCTACTTGTCTGAGCAATGTCTATTGTCTGCATTCCCTGTGAACACTTCATATTTCACCTTCACCCCATCTTTAATTGAGCCACTGGATTGGATATCCTAGAAACTATTGTCTGCTTGATCTACTTCAGAGTTTATCAGGCACTTTAATTGCTGAAAATAACCCCACAGCTGGGCCAGTTTCTTCTGACCCAGGTCTGACTTTCTACTTCCATTTGTTGGGTTTGAGTGCTTAACATACGTAGTACAAAAATCTACCTAAGCTTTGACACTTTTATGTCGAAAGTAGACATTCTTCTGACTTAGAGATGAAAAACTAGGTTTCAGTGATGTGAGTGAAAACATAAATCTGTCATGTTATACAAGGAAGAGAATGTAACAGAATCCCCATAGGGAGGTTAATATCCTTCCCCCACTCTTCCTGCTTCACAGTTGTCTCCTACTTCTTTACATCTGGTTTACTATTTCAGTTTATGTAAAGAGCCATCTATTTAGAAGGTGTAAGAGTTTTGTTTCCCCAGATAATGGTTCAAGCTGGGCAAGTGAACACATCTATACAACCATCCTAAATTTACTTTCCCTCAAATTTGCTTTTCTCCTAAGTCTGGCATTCTCAATGTAAGGAAGAAGAGTGTGTGCTTAGCTTTAAAGAATTCTGCCTCGCATTCAAGACCCTGTATCATCACTAGATTAGTTCACCAGTGACTACACTTGATATTCTTGAATTCCATAGTATTTATAACCTGCTAGTTTTGTCTCAAAAATCACTGAATCAAACACCTTGAATTGTAAGTTTTTGTTTTTGCTTTTTATGTCAGACAGGGTACCCTTATAAAAATTGCTAGAAAGGTTTAAAATGCTTAATGAGGAATCTTATTGACCCAAACACACACTAACTTGAAAAGTCTTCAGTTCTAAATCCACTTTCATTCATCTTTTATTCAACACTTAATGAGTGCTGAGTATATGCCAGGCACAGTTCTAGGTATGACAGAGAATAAAACAAAGATTTCTGCCCTCGTGGAGTTTGCATCCTAAATAGGAATAAACACTAAATGTAATGAGTAAATTATATACTTAGAAGATGTTAAGGTCTACAGAATAAAGAAAAAGAGTGGAGTAGAAAAGACCAGAGTATTGTGAGGGAGATATAGGTTGCCATTTTTTTGGGGGGGGGGAGAAAGCAAATGCAGTCCCCCACTACCAGAAATTACAAAGTCAAGTTTCCCACATTTGGGGAAATGTCAGGGGTCATCATGTCCACAGTGCAATGGACAAGCTTCACTCTGTGAAAACCACCTACTTGATCATGGTGTCTCCCCTGCAGGTAAGTATTAGGTTGCATTTTAAAGAGTGTTCAGAATGGGCTTCATTAAAAAGATGATATTTGAAGAAAGACTTACAAGAAGTTATGGGGAGAAGCATGTCCGAGAAATAGACACATGGTCTGGTGGTGAGAAGTGGGTGGAATGAGATGAGTTAGGTATAGAATGGGTCAGCTATGGGGGACACGGATGAATCTACAATAGCCCTATTAGCTTTGGTTCAAAAATGAGAGACAGACTTTTAGTACTTTGAGTAGGGATTTATTTTTCTGTATATTCCCATTAGGATTTTACTTTTTAATATTTATAAAGACTTGAAACATTTTTATCAACTACATTGATATATAAACTGTACAAATCAATGAATTTTGATAAATTACACATGTGAACTCACCACCACATGCAAGTTACAGAACATTTCCATCATCCCTATGAGTTTCCCTACAATGTTTTGCAGTTCATTCCTCTCTTCACTGCCAGCCCAAGTCAGCTACCAGTCTGCTTTGTGTCACTATAAATTGGTTTGCATTTTCTAGAATTTTTATATAAATGGAACTATACAGTGTATACTATTCTATGTCAGGCTAAACATGATGCTTTTCTTTTTTTTTTTTTTAAATTTGTTTATTTTAGAGGAAAGTTCAGAGGGAGAAGGGGAGAGAGAATCTCAAGCAGACTCCACGCTGAGTGCAGAGCCCAAAGCAGGGCTTGACCTCACAGCCCTGAGATCATGACTTGAGCCGAAACCAAGAGTCAGATAGATGCTCAACTGACTGATCACCCAAGCACCCAACACAATGCTTTTTAAATTCATCCATGCTAATGTATATATAAGTATTTATCATTCCTTTTCATTGTTGTGCATTCCAATGTATAAAATATACCTTATTGATTTCCAGGGAAGATGGCAGAATAGAATGACCCGAGACTCACCTTATCCCACATATAAAACTCACAGCAATATAAATATCTCAGAAAATTGACCAGAAAACTGGCAGAATAAACTCCACAACTAAATATAGAGAAGAGACCACACTGAAAAAGGTAAGAAGGGCAGAGACACCGATGATCAGGAGCTAAATGTGGTGGGTGGGGGAGGGGGAGAACAGCAGGCATGGAAGAGAGTTCTCACAGTCAGTGGGACCTAAAGCCTGAAATTAAAAAAAAAAATCAGCTGGTTCAGCTCTGAGAGAGCAAGGAGGGTAAGAGGAAACTGAATCCCTACCCTTAAAGAAACAGCACAGCAAACAGTCTCTGGAGATAGAGCATTTGAAAGGTGCCTGGGGCATAGAGGTGGGAGAGATATTTACTCATCTCAGAGAGTGTCTGGAGGCACAGAAATCACTAAGGAAGTCCTTTAGGAACAAAGGAACTGACAGGCACCATTTCCCTCCCCTTGTCTCCTACCTTACTTCCTAATACTCCTACCCTGTTCCTGCCAGCCAGCCTCAGTCCATTGTGACAGGGTCCCCTTCCTCAGAGGAACCAGGAGTGCAAAGATTACTATCACCACCACCCTGCCACTCTGCTGCCTACACTGTGCTTCTGTGGAGACTAATGGACCCTTCAGTGCCAGTGCTGCAGGGCCCCTCCCATTGCCCACAAAGCTTGCTGGCATCACCACCCCATCCACAACACCACCCCTGCCCTGTGCTTCATGGGAACCACCTTCCTCAATATGCTCTTGGCCAGAGCCCATACAAGGCAATGCTGCAGGTCTGGCAGTGTTCAAGCAACACCTACAGTGGCCATCACCACTCCAGAGTTACTTCACCCCAGAGAGGAGGAAAGATAATCACACTTACCATCAGATAGAGGCCTCAGCAGTGGACTGGAGGCAAATAACTGGTCTATCTCTAGGCCCCACCCATCCATGAAAGCTTCTCAGGGTACAACATAAGCAAAATGCCCTACAGTGTGGTGTTACTGCATCTTGGGCAAACACCTTGTGGGACATAACTCAAGCCCAAGTGGTCCCCAGACTGGCCCATAACACCACAGGGGAACCATTCCAGATGGCTGCACTGAAGGAAAAAGCAGCTTAGCCACAATAGCAGGGAACATGCAACACACACAGGAGAACTTTCTGAAGAACCAGGTTCTGATGAACATAAGATACTACACAGCAGGGCACTACAGGACCTCATCTTCATAAGGTCACTACTTTTTAGTGTAGGATACATAGCTGACTGTCCTAACACACAGAAATGGACACAGAATGTTAGACAAAATGAGGATACAGAAGAACTTGTCTCAAATGAAAGAACAGGACAAAACTACAGAAAAAGACCTAAGCAAACAGTTATAAGTAATATGCATGACAGAGAATTTAAAGTTATGATTGTAAAGATACTCATTGGAGTTGAGAAAAGAGTGGAGGACCTCAGTGAGGCCCCTAAAGAGAGAGAGAGAGAGAGAGAGAGAGAGAGAGAGAGAAATATCAGATTTGAAGACACAATAAATGAAATTAAAAATACAATTGATGGAATACATAGCTGGCTATAGGAATCAGAGGAATGAATTAATGATCTGGAAGACAGGCTAATGTAAATTAATTAATTAATTAAAGCTGAGCAAATGGGAGAAAAAGGAATCACGCAAAATGAGAATAGATTTAGTGGACTCAGTGACTCCATCAAGTGTATAACTTATCATTACAGGGATCCCAGAAAAAGAGCAGAGAGAAAAGGGGGCAAAAAAGTGTATTTGAAGACATAATAGCTGAAAAATTTCATAATCTGGGAAGGAAACAGATACCAGGAGGTAGATCCAGGAGGCACAGAGATCCCTAAAAAATTGATCCAAGGAGGTCCTCACCAAGACACACAGTAATTAAATGGCAAAAAGTAGTGATAAAGAAAATTAATGCAGTAAAAGAAAACAGTCACATGCCAGGGAAAACCCATAAGGCTATCATTTTTTAAAATTTATTTTATTTATTATTATTTTTCAGCCGAAACTTTGTAGGTCAGAAGGGAATGGCATGATATATGCAATGTTCTGAAAGGGAACAATCTATAGCCAAGAATACTTTATCCAGCAAGGCTATCACTCAGAATAGAAGGAGAGGTAAAGGGGTTGTCAGACAAACAAAAACTAAAGTAGTTCATGACCACTAAACGAGACCCACAAGAAATGTGAAAGGGGACTCTGTGAGTGGAAAGGAAAGACCACAAGTGACGGTATGAAAAATAAGTATATCTACAGTCAAAAGTAAAAAGATGTAAAATATGACAACATATACCTAAAATGTGAGAAGAAGATGAGTAAAGAATGGGTTCAAATTTAAGTGACCATCAACTTAATATAGACTGAGATATGCAGGAGACATTATATATACAAACCTAAGGATAACCACAAATCAAAAACTGGTGATATATATGCAAAGAATAAAGAGAAAGGAATCCAAGTATATCACTAAAGAAAACCAGCAAACCATGAAAGAGTGCAAGGGGAAAACTACAGAAACAATTACAAACCAAGTAACTAAATGGGAGTAAATACATATCTATCAATAATTACTTTGAGGGCGCCTGGGTGGCTCAGTGGGTTAAAAGCCTCTGCTTTCAGCTCAGGTCATGATCTCAGGGTCCTGGGGTCGAGGCCCGCATCAGGCTCTCTGTTCAGCAGGGAGCCTGCTTCCTCCCCTTTCTCTGCCTGCCTCTCAGCCTATTTGTGATCTGATCTCTCTGTGTCAAATAAATAAATAAAATCTTTAAAAAATAATAATAATTACTTTGAATGTAAATGGGCTAAATGCTCCAATTGAAAGACATAGGATGAAAGAATAGACTAAAATCAAAACAAAACAAACAAACAAACAAACAAAAAACAAGACCCACCTATATGCTGCCTACAAGACCCTCATTTCAGACCAAAAGCCACCTGCAGATTGAAAGTGAGAGGATGGACATTTATCATGCAAATGGATGTCAAAAGAAAGCCAAGATAGGAAAGCTTATATTGGATGAAATAGACTTTTTAAAAAAGACTGTAACAAGACAAAGAAGGACACCATAAAATAATAAAGGGGACAATCCAACAGGAAGCTCTAACAACTGTAAACTTTGATGCATCTAAGATAGGAGCACCCAAAGACATAAAACAGTTAATAACAAACATAAAGGAAGTAACTGATAGTAATACAACAGTAGTAGGGACTTTAATATCCCACTATGTCAATGGACAGATTATCCAAACAGAAAATCAACAAGGAAACAGTGGCTTTGAAACACAAGGGACAAGATGGATTTAACAGATATATTCAGGACATTCCATCCTAACACAGCAGAATACACATTCTTTTCAAGCGCACATGGAACATTCTCCATAATACATCACATATTAGGCCACAAAACAAGCCTCAACAAATTCAAAGAGATAGAAGTCATGCCATGCATCTTTTCTGACCACAACCCTATAAAATTAGAAATCAACCCCAAGAAAAACATCTGGAAAGACCAAAATTCGTGGAGTTTAAATAACGTCCTACTAGTAATGACTGAGTTAACCAAGAAATCAAAAAATACATGAAAACAAATGAAAATGAAAACACAATGATCTAAAACCTTTGGAATGCAGGAAAAGCAGTTCTAAGAGAGGTTTATAGCAACACAGGCCTACCTCAAGAAACAAGAAAAAAATCTCAAACAATCTTACTTTTCACCTAAAGGAGCTAGAAAAAAGAAGAACAAACAAAACCCCAAACCAGCAGAAGGGAGAAAATAATAAAGATTACAGCAAAAATAAATAATATAGAAACTAGGGCGCCTGGGTGGCTCAGTGGGTTAAAGCCTCTGCTTTCGGCTCAGGTCATGATCTCAGGGTCCTGGGATTGAGGCCCACATCGGGCTCCCTGCTCAGCAGGGAGCCTGCTTCCCCCTCTCTCTGCCTGTCTCTCTGCCTCCTTGTGATCTCTCTCCCACTGTGAAAGAAAGAAATAAAATCTTTAAAAAAATTATAATAATAATATAGAAACTAAGAAAACACAATAGAACAGATCGATGAAACCAGGACATAGTTCTTTGAAAAGATCAACAAAATGGATAAACCTCTAGCAGGACTCTTTAAAAAAGAGAGAGAGAGAACCCAAATACACAAAATTACTAATGAAAGAGGAGAAAAAACAACCAACACAACAGAAATATAAACAATCGTAATAGATCCAAATGCCAACAAACTGAAAATGTAGAAGAAATGGATAAATTCCTAGAAACGTATAACCTACCAAAACCAAAACAGAAAAAAATGGAATATTTGAACAAATTGATTATTAGCAAGAGAATTGAATCGGTAATCAAAAAATCCCCAACAGGGCGCCTGGGTGGCTCAGTGGGTTAAAGCCGCTGCCTTCGGCTCAGGTCATGATCCCAGGGTCCAGAAAAAAATGGAATATTTGAACAAATTGATTATTAGCAAGAGAATTGAATCGGTAATCAAAAAACTCTGCCTGCCTCTCTGCTTACTTGTAATCTCTCTCTCTGTGTCAAATGAATAAATAAAATCTTTAAAAAAAAAAAAATCCCCAACAAACAAAAGTCCAGGGCCAGACAGCATCGTAGGGGAATTCTATCATTTAAAGATTAGAAACCTATTCTTCTCAAACTATTTCAAAAATAGAAAAGGAAGGAAAACTTTCAAATCCATCCTATCAGGCCAGCATCACCCTGATATCCAAATCAGATAAAGATATGACAAAAAGAGAGAGAGAGAGAGAGAGAGAACTACAGGCCAATATCTTGGATAAACGTAGACGCAAAAAACCTCAACAAAATAGTACCAAACCAAATCCAACGATACATTTAAAAAAATCATTCACCACAATCAAGTGGAATTTATTTATTTATTTATTTATTTTGGTTCAAGTGGGATTTATTCCCAACATGCAAGTGTGGCTCAATATTTACAAATCAATCAATGAAATACATCACATCCATAACAGAAAAGATAAAAACCATATGATCATTTCAACAGATACAGAAAAAGCATTTGACAAAGTACAACGTCCATTCATGATAAAAACCCTCAAAAAGTTGGTTTAGAGGGAACATATCTTAACATAATAAAGGTCATATATGAAAAACCCACAGCAAACATCATACTCGACGGGGAAAAAAAACTGAGAAATTTCTCCCTAAGGTTAGGAACAGGACAAGGATGTCTACTCTTACCACTTTTATTCAAAATAGTACTGGAAGTCCTAGCCACAACAATTAGACAAGAGAAAGGAATAAAGTTATCCAAACTGGTAGGGAGGAAGTAAAATTTCACTATTTGCAGATGATACAATAGTATATATATATATATATATATATATATATATATATATATGTGTGTGTGTGTGTGTGTGTGTGTGTGTGTGTGTGTGTGTGTATATACACACACACAAACACACACTATATAGTATATAGTATAGTATATATATAGTATAGTATATATATATTACAGTATAGTATATAGTATTGTATAATATATATATACATATATATATATATATATATAACCCAAAAGACTCTACCAAAATAAAGCAAAACTGCTAGAACTGATAAATGAATTCAATAAAGCCATAGGATACAAAATCAACATACTGATTTCTATAAACGAATAATAAAACAACAGAAAGAGAAATTTAAAAAATTTCTAATCTAAATTATCTAAATCTAATTAAAAATATCTAATTTATAATTACACCAAAAATAGCAAAGTACCCAGGAATATACTCAACCAAAGAGATGAAAAGCCTATACTCTGAAAACTAAAACATTTGAAAGAAATTGAAGACACAGAGAAATGGAAAGACATTCCATGCTCATTGGAAGAACAAATAATATTAAGATGTCTATACTAACCAAAGCAATCTACACATTTAATGCAATCCCTATCAAAATATCAACAGCATTTTTCACAGAACTATAACAAACAATCCTAAAATTTGTCTGGAACCATGAAAAACCCCGATTAGCCAAAGCAATCTTTTTTATTTATTTATTATTATTATTATTATTTGCCCAGGGGTACAGGTCTGTGAATCATCAGGCTTACATCTTTCACAGCATTCACCAAAGCACAAACCCTCCCCAATGTCCATAACCCATCCACCCTATCCCTACCCTCCTACCCCCCAGTAACCCTCAGTTCGTTTTGTGAGATTAGGAGTCTCTTATGGTTTGTCTCCTTCCCCATCCCATCTTGTTTCATTATTTTTCCCTCCCTACCCCCCACAACTCCCCACCCTGCCCCTCAAGTTCCTCATATCAGAGAGATCATATGATAATTGTCTTTCTATGATTGACTTATTTTGCTCAGCATAATACCCTCTAGTTCCATCCATGTCGTTGCAAACTAGCCAAAGCAATCTTGAAAAAGAAGAGCAAAGCTGGAAATGTCAAAATTCTAGATTTCAAGCGATATTACAAAGCTGTACTGAACAAAACACTATGGTACTAGCACACAAATAGAAATATAGATGAATGGAACAGAACAGAAAACCCAGAAATGAATCCACAATTAAATGGTCACTTAAACTTTGACAAAGGAGGAAAGAATATTCAAGGGGAAAAAGGTAGTCTCTTCAACAAATGTTGTTGGAAAACTGGAAAGCTACATGCAGAAGAATGAAACTGGGTCACTTTCTTACATCATACATAAAAATAAATTTAAATTGGATTAAAGACATAAATGTGAGACCTGAAACCATAAAAATCCTTGAAGATAGCACAGGCAGTAATGTCTCTAACATCGGCCTTAGCAACATTTTTCTAGATATATCTCCTGAGACAAGGAAAAGAAAAACAAAAATAAACTAGATAGATGAATGGTTGAAAAGGTGGTACATATATACAGTGGAATATTATTCAGCCATAAAAGAGTGAAATCTTGGATCTTTATCCATTCATTTATCAATGGACACTGGGCTGCTTCCATAATTTCTTAGCTATTGTAAATAATAACATAGGGGTGTATGTGCATTTGCATGTTTGTCCATGTGCAAATGCATGTGCAGTTGCATATGCAATAAACATAAGGGTGCATGTATCCTTTCGAATTAGTGTTTTTGTATTCTTTGCATAAACACCCAGTAGTGCAATTGCTGGATCATAGGGTAGTTTTTGTTTCAACTTTTAGAGAAAACTCCATACTGTTTTCCACTGTGGTTACACCAGTTTGCATTCCCACCAACAAGCACAAGACTTCCTTTTTCTCCTTTTCTCCACATCATCTCCAACTCCACATTATATATATATATATATATAATGCATATATATCCATACACACAATGTAATATTATTCAGCTATTAAAAAGAATGAACTCTTGCTATTTGCAAAATGGATGGAGCTAGAGAGTATAATGCTAAGTAAACTAAGTGAGTCAGAGAAAAATACAATATAATTTCATATGTGGAAATTAAGAAGCAAAGCAAATAAGCAAAGAAAAAAAAAGAGACAAACCAAGAAATAGACTCTTAACTTCAGAGAACAAACTGATGGTTACCAGAGGGAAGGTGGGGTGGGGTGAAATAGGTGATGGGGATTAAGGAGTGCACTTGTCATGATGAGCACAAGGTGTTGCATGGAATTGTTGTATCACTATTTTGTACACCTGAAACTAATATAACACTGTATTTAACTATACTGGAATTAAAATTAAAACTTAATAAATAAAAAAAATAAAAAAATTAAATTAAAAATAAAATAAAAGATTTGGCTTTTGAGCTTCACCAACACAGAATAATTGCAAAGATGCCAAATAAGCAAAGTCCTCCTATACCCAACAGATTATCTGTTCAGTGTTCGTTTTATCAAAATAATTGAGCTCAAAAATATATATATATATGTCATATTCAGTTTATTCTTAACATATTAATGTTGCATTTATTAATTGTGTTCTAATAGTAATTATAATGATCCCACAATCCAGATTTAAGTACTTAAAGCCTGTGGGCACAAGAAATTTAAAAGCTCAATCCAAATTTATATCTATATGTTTGCTCCATTCAATTAGGGTACTAAATAAAAGACATTTAAGGATGAGAATATATTACATTAATAGGATAAAATTCTATGGAGGGCGTGAATAGGAATAATAGGAAATTTTAGGAAATTAATTAGGAAATTAGGAAATTAGAAATTCCTAATTAGGAAATTAGGAAAATAGGAGTCAGGGCAAGATGGCTGAGGAGTAGGAGACCGATTATCATCAGGTCCCAGGAATTCACCCAGATAGCTATCAAACTATTCTGAACACCTACAAATTCTACCTGAGATCAAAGAGAAGAAGAGCAGCAATTCTAGGAACAGAAAATTGACCACTTTCTGGAAGGTAGGATGTGCGGAGAAGTGAATCTGAGGCGACGGGAAGATAGACCCCGGGGGGAGGGGCCGGCTCCCCGCAAGGGGTCGAGCAGCGGAGCACAGACTCGGAACTGTTAGAAGTCGGCTCCACTGAGGGACGTCGCCCCAGAGGCCAAACAGTGTGGTCTCAGGACCCACGGGGACACAAAAAGACCAGGGGTGTCTGAGCGCGACCAAGCTCCCAGGTATCAGAGAGAAGCCGGCGGGAGAGACGGAGCCAATCTAAGAAGGGGTCTCTCAGTTCGGGGTTACCTTGGGCTGTGATCTGAAGCACAGCCGGGCCACGGCTCTGGGAGTGGGAACCCGACGGGCAGCAGACCCGGAGAGACCCCCCTCCTTCTTCCTCCGGGAGGAGCAGCACGGGAGCAGCTGCAGGAATCTGCCAGGTTCGGAGATTCTAAACGGGGCCGCACCAGAGATAGAGACACTCAGTCATGGGCCAGGTGAGCTCAGAGAGTGGCCGGAGACCAGAAGACGGGAGGGACTGCTTCTCTCTGAGGCGCACTGAGGACTGAGGCCCCAAGGTCTTGGCTCCTCTGGGCTGGAGACTGGGAGCTGCCATTTTCTGTCCCATCCTCCAAAGCCATAAGGAAAGCATTCAGGGAACAAAAACTCCCAAGAGTGAACCCGAGCTGATTACTTAGCCTGGCCCCTGGCGAGGGTGGTGAGAATCCGCCTCGGGCAGAGACACTTGAGAATCACAGCAACAGGCCCCTCCCCCAGAAGACCAGGAAAAAAAAAACAACCATCCAGTCAAAGTCAAGTTCAAGATTGCTGAGAATTGTGGAACTCCGGAGCTAGGGGAAAGCAACGCAGAGAATTCATGGCTTTTTCCCCATGATTCTTCAGTCGTTCAAAGTTAAATTCATTCAATTTTTTTTCTTTGAATTTTTTTCTTACTTTTTTCTTTTAAATTTTTTCCCTTTTCCTATTTTAATGTTCTTAACTCTTATATCTTATCAACACTTTTTAATCTTTTCAAAATTTTCATTGTTATAATCATATTTTTTCCCTTCATTGTTTTTAACCTTATTTTTTGTATACTTATAGGGTCTGTTCAATTCACCAGTCTAATAGTTATAGATAGATAGAGATAGAGATAGAGATAGAGATAGAGATATAGAGATAGATATAGAGATAGATATAGAGATAGATATAGAGATAGAGTCATAGACAGACATAGATATAGAAACAGAAATAGATAATATACATATAGGATTTTGTTTTATTCATTTTTGTTTTGTTTTTGTATGATTTTGTTTTTGGGGGGGGGGTTTGTTTTTTTTCCCTCTTTCTTTTTTCCCCAGTTCCAGGTCTCTTCTGAGTAGGTTAGTGGATATTTCTCCGGGGTCATTACTACCCTTTAGTATTTGGTTCTCTCATCCATCTATTCTTATCTGCATAAATCGACAAAGCAGAAAAAATCAACACACAAAAAAGAACAAGAGCCAGTAATGATGGCTAGAGACCTAATCAATACAGACATTAGTAATATCACAGAACTAGAGTTCAGAATGACGATTATTAAGGTGCTGGCTGGCCTCGAAAGAACCATGGAAGAAAATAGAGAAGCTGTCTCTAAAGAAACAAAAAACCTTTCTGGAGAAATAAAAGAACTAAAATCTAACCAAGCTGAAATCAAAAAAAGCTATTAATGAGGTGCAATTGAAAATGGAGGCTCTTACTGCTAGGATAAATGAAGCCGAAGATAGAATTAGTGATTTAGAAGACAAAATGTCAGAGAAAAAAGAAGAGGATGAAAAGAGTAAAGAGAGACAAACAAATACTGGACTATGAGGAGAGAATTCTAGAGATGCCATAAGACGAAACAATATTAGAATAATTGGGATCCCAGAAGAGGACGAGAGTGAGAGAGAGGGCCAGAAGGTATATTGGAACAGATCTTAATACACAATTTCCCTAATCTGGCAAAGGGAACAAGCATCAAAATCCAGGAGGCACAGAGAAGCCCCCCCAAAATTAATAAAAATAGGTCCACACCCCGTCATCTAATAGTAAAACTTACAAGTCTTAGTGACAAAGAGAAAATCCTGAAAGCAGCTCGGGACAAGAGGTCTATAACATACAATGGTAGAAATATTAGATTGTCAGCAGACCTATCCACAGAGACCTGGCAGGCCAGAAAGAGCTGGCATGATGTATTCAGAGCACTAAATGAGAAAAATCTGCAGCCAAGAATACTATATCCAGCTAGGCTCTCACTGAAAATAGAAGGAGAGATAAAAATCTTCCAGGACAAACAAAAACTCAAGGAATTTGCAAACACCAAGCCAGCCCTACAGGAAATATTGAAAGGGGTCCTCTAAGCAAAGAGAACCTTAAAGAAACATAGACCAGAAAGGAAGAAACACAATATACAGTAACAGTCACCTTACAGGCAATACAATGGCTCTAAATGTATATCTCTCAATAGTTACCTGAATGTAAATGGACTAAATGCCCCAATTAAAAGACACAGGATATCAGAATGGATTAAAAAAACAAGACCCATCGATATGCTGTCTACCAGAAACTCATCTTACATGCAAAGACACCTCCAGATTTAAAGTGAGGGGGTGGAAAACAATTGACCATGACAATGGACAGCANGGACAGCAAAAGAAAGCTGGAGTGGCAATCCTTATATCAGATAAACTAGACTTTAAGGCAAAGAATATCATAAGAGATGAAGAAGGACACTATATCATACTAAAAGGATCTGTCCAACAAGAAGATCTAACAATCATAAATATCTATGCCCCTAACATGGGAGTAGCCAATTATATAAACCAATTAATAACAAAATCAAAGAATCATATTGACAATAATACAATATTATTAGGGGACTTTAACACCCCCCTTACTGAAATGGACAGATCATCAAAGCAAAAGATCAACAAGGAAATAAAGGCTTTAAATGACACCCTGGACCAGTTGGACATCATAGATATATTCAGAACATTCCATCCCAAAACAACAGAATACACATTCTTCTCCAGTGCACATGGAACATTCTCCAGAATAGACCATATTCTGGGTCACAAATCAGGTCTCAACAGGTACCAAAAGATTGGGATCATTCCCTGCATATTTTCAGACCATAATGCTCTGAAACTAGAACTCAACCACAAAAGGAAAGTTGGAAAGACCTCAAATACATGGAGGCTGAAGAACACCCTACTCAAGAATGAATGGGTCAACCAGGAAATTAAAGAAGAATTAAAAAAATTCATGGAAACAAATGAAAATGAAAACACAACTGTTCAAAATCTTTGGGACACAGCAAAAGCAGTCCTAAGAGGAAAGTATATAGCAATACAAGCCTTTCTCAAGAAACAAGAAAGGTCTCAAGTACACAACCTAACTCTACACCTACAAAAGCTAGAGAAAGAACAGCAAAGAAAGGCTACACCCAGCAGGAGAAGAGAAATCATAAAGATCAGAGCAGAAATCAATGAAATAGAAACCAAAAGAACAGTGGAACAAATCAATGAAACTAGGAGCTGGTTCTTTGAAAGAATTAATAAGATTGATAAACCCCTGGCCAGACTTATCCAAAAGAAAAGAGAAAGGACTCAAATTAATAAAATCATGAATGAAAGAGGAGAGATCACAACCAACACCAAAGAAATACAAACAATTCTAAGAACATATTATGAGCAACTCTACACCAGCAAATTTGACAATCTGGAAGAAATGGATGCATTCTTAGAGAAATATAAACTACCAAAACTGAACCAGGAAGAAACTGAAGACCTGAATAGACCCATCACCAGTAAGGAGATTGAAGCAGTCATCAAAAATCTCCCAACAAACAAGAGCCCAGGGCCAGACGGCTTCCCAGGGGAATTCTACCAAACATTTAAAGAAGAATTAATACCTATTCTCCTGAAACTGTTGCAAAAAATAGAATTGAAAGAAAAACTTCCTAACTCCTTCTATGAGGCCAGCATTACCTTGATCCCCAAACCAGTCAAAGACCCCATCAAGAAGGAGAATTACAGACCAGTATCTTTGAAGAACAGGGATGCAAAAATCCTCAACAAAATACTAGCCAATAGGATCCAGCAGCACATTAAAAGGATTATTCACCACGACCAAGTGGGACTTATTCCTGGGATGCAAGGTTGGTTTAACATTCGCAAATCAATTAATGTGATACAAGACATTAATAAAAGAAAGAACAAGAACCATGGGATCCTCTCAATAGATGCTGAAAAAGCATTTGACAAAGTACAGCACCCTTTCTTAATCAAAACTCTTCATAGTGTAGGCATAGAGGGTACATACCTCAATATCATCAAAGCCATCTACGAAAAACCCACAGCGAATATCATTCTCAATGGAGAAAAACTGAGAGCTTTTCCCCTAAAGTCAGGAACACGGCAAGGCTGTCCACTATCACCACTGCTATTCAACATAGTACTAGAAGTCCTAGCCTCAGCAATCAGACAACAAAAAGAAATAAAAGGCATCCAAATCGGCAAGGAAGAGGTCAAACTCTCACTCTTTGCAGATGATATGATACTTTATGTGGAAAACCCAAAGGACTCCACTCCAAAACTGCTAGCACTCATACAGGAATTCAGTCAAGTGTCAGGATATAAAATCAATGCACAGAAATCAGTTGCATTTCTATATACCAACAACAAAACAGAAGAAAGAGAAATTAAAGAGTCAATCCCATTTACAATTGCACCCAAAACCATAAGATACCTAGGAATAAACCTAACCAAAGAGGCAAAGAATCTGTATTCAGAAAACTATAAAGTACTCATGAAAGAAATTGAGGAAGACACAAAGAAGTGGAAAAACATTCCATGCTCATGGATGGGTAGAATAAATATTGTGAAAATGTCTATGCTACCTAGAGCAATCTACACATTTAATGCAATCCCCATCAAAATACCAGCAATTTACTTCAAAGAAATGGAACAAATAATCCTAAAATTTATATGGAACCAGAAAAGACCCCGAATAGCCAAAGGAATGTTGAAAAAAAAAAGCAAAGTTGGCGGCATCACAATTCCAGATTTCAAGCTCTATTACAAAGCTGTCATCATCAAGACAGTATGGTACTGGCACAAAAACAGACACATAGACCAGTGGAACAGAATAGAGAACCCAAAAATGGACCCTCAACTCTATGGTCAACTAATCTTCGACAAAGCAGGAAAGAATGTCCAGTGGGAAAAAGACAGTCTCTTCAACAAATGGTGTTGGGAAAACTGGTCAGCCACATGCAGAAAAATGAAACTGGATCATTTCCTGACACCACACACAAAAATAGACTCAAAATGGATAAAAGACCTCAATGTGAGAAAGGAATCCATCAAAATCCTCGAGGAGAACACAGGCAGCAACCTCTTCGACCTCAACCGCAGCAACTTCTTCCTAGGAACCTCACCAAAGGCAAGGGAAGCAAGGGCAAAAATGAACTATTGGGACTTCATCAAGATTAAAAGCTTTTGCACAGCAAAGGAAACAGTCAACAAAACCAAAAGACAACTGACAGAATGGGAGAAGATATTTGCAAATGACATATCAGATAAAGGGCTAGTATCCAAAATCTATAAAGAGCTTCTCAAACTCAACACCCATAAAACAAATAACCCAGTCAAGAAATGGGCAGAAGACATGAACAGACATTTCTCCAAAGAAGACATCCAAATGGCCAACAGACACATGAGAAAGTGCTCAACATCACTCGGCATCAGAGAAATACAAATTAAAACCACAGCGAGATACCACCTTACACCAGTCAGAATGGCTAAAATCAACAAGTCAGGAAATGACAGATGTTGGCGAGGTTGCGGAGAAAGGGGAACCCTCCTACACTGTTGGTGGGAATGCAAACTGGTGCAGCCACTCTGGAAAACAGTATGGAGATTCCTCAAAAAGTTGAAAATGGAGCTACCCTACGACCCAGCAATCGCACTACTGGGTATTTATCCTAAAGACACAAAGGTAGTGATCCTCAGGGGCACGTGCACCCGAATGTTTATAGCAGCAATGTCCACAATAGCCAAACTATGGAAAGAACCTAGATGTCCATCAACAGATGAATGGATAAAGAAGATGTGGTATATATATACAATGGAATACTATGCAGCTATCAAAAGAAACGAAATCTTGCCATTTGCAACGACATGGATGGAACTGGAGGGTATTATGCTGAGCGAAATAAGTCAATCAGAGAAAGACAATTATCATATGATCTCTCTGATATGAGGAACTTGAGGGGCAGGGTGGGGGGTTGTGGGGGGTAGGGAGGGAAAAATAATGAAACAAGATGGGATGGGGAAGGAGACAAACCATAAGAGACTTCTAATCTCATAAAACAAACTGAGGGTTACTGGGGGGTGGGAGGGTAGGGATAGGGTGGATGGGTTATGGACATTGGGGAGGGTTTGTGCTTTGGTGAATGCTGTGAAAGATGTAAGCCTGATGATTCACAGACCTGTACCCCTTGGGCAAAGAATAAAAATAAAATTAAAAAAAAATAAAAGCTCTAAGGTTGATTCTTTTGAGTAAGGGTTAAGAATCATAACACCTAGTTTGGATAGAGCCCACCAGGCAGTATCAAATCATTCTACTTTCCTTAAGCAAAGTAAGGAGAAACAAACTCTAGCATGTCCATTCTTACTCCTCTCCTGCTCTACCCAACCCTAATTTCTCTCCAACAACCTTAAGAGATAACCTTTGTTACTAGCCCCCACTACTCAGAACTGATGAGACCTCCGTTTATTTTCCTCACCTTATGCGATTTGTTTATATTGACACCAATGAACACCTATTGGTCCCTACCCATCTCCTATCTTCTAAAAATTCCTAGAAATTGCTACTCTATTGATGGTACTATTTCTTGTTTTCTAATATTGCTATATTTGTCTACCTGTTTTGCATTTCTTTAGCCACTTTAATGAATTTTGGAAAAGGAAAAGGGAAGAAGGCTACATCTCACCATTTTCAAAACTTCTTTTTTTCATCATTTGGTTTTTATAGAGAGCAGTGACTAGTTGTAATTATTTTCTTCACGTACACTTTTTTGTTCTTAATATTCAGCAACAAATTTCATCAGCAATCAATTCCCATTTTCCATTAAAAAAGAGGGACACTTCCCTTCTGAATCCAAGATAACACTGTCAATAATAGTATTGGCTGAAAGTTGTGATATGTCTGTCTCACCATCCAAATTGTCATTCAGGCTCTTACTCAGAGGCCAAGTAGGAGCTTTGCAAAAAGTAAAAACTGAGGGTGAGGAGATAGCTTTGAATAAATATCCTGAGTTGTTTAGGTCTAACTTATATCCGATACAAGTTTACGCATAATCAAATGTTGTTAATGTCAAAATTAAGACAAAATTTCTATGCTCTTAACAAATCTCCTCTACCCTCACCTAAGTACTTTTGTAGTCAGGGTATAAATTCCCAAGTGGTAAAAAACTACTGGCCTCTACCACCAGTAAAACTAAGTATCTGCCACCAGTAAAATTCTGGCTCACCTTAGTTACACAACTATGGAGGAACTGAAGGATTAATTTGGACCCCTCCTCTGATCACTTAATCCGACCAAATTCAACGCACAAAATTTCCAGTATATACAAGTAATTTAAATAGAACCTTTTTGTTTAGCAACAAAATTTTGTTTTTTTCTAAACAAGTTTCAAAGCAAATTTCCCAGGTTGCTGAAATTTGTTCAGCAACCTGGGAGCTGAGCGGAGATGGAGGAGATGGCTTCCCAAACTCTGCCCCCCTCCCCCAAACCCTGGGAGACCTGCCGAATTCCTGGAGCCACTTTTCAATCTGCTGATTTGGGTCCTACTTTACTGACAAGACCTGGGCAACCAACACTTACCAGAATGCCCCCACCTATTCTTCCAAGGCCATCACAGCAGACAGGAAGCAGCAATATGAATAATTTCAGACCTGGTTACAGTTCATTTTCTTCAAGATATGGTGCCTATGGAAATGTGTTTTATGGAAGCTCTAGCCCTTATAGTTATGGATATAATGGGCTGGGCTATAACCGCCTCCATGTAGATGATCTGCCACCTAGCAGATTTGTTCAGCAAGCTGAAGAAAGCAGCAGAGGTGCATTTCAGTCCACTGAAAGTATTGTGCATGCATTTGCCTGTCAGTATGATGGATGCTAAGTTTCAGGGCTGTATTAGATGTAGCAAATCACTTTTCGCGATTAAAAATACATTTCACCAAGGTTTTTCAGCTTTTGCATTTAACTAATGGACTATAAGTTATCTTTAGACAGTTGCAGTGGATGATAGTTTAAGAAGAGGCTCTGAGAATGAGGACATTTGGGCAGAAAGTGAAGGAACTGTGGCTTGCCTTGGTGCTAAGGACAGAGCAGCTAATGCAGCAAAATTTTAGCCAATGTTCTTATTCTTTGTGATTATCCTTGGTGGTCCTTACCTCATCTGGAAACTGCTGTCTACCCATAATGATGAAGTAACAGACAATATGAACTGGGCAAGTGGTGAGGATGACCACGCAGTTGCTAGAGCAGAATATGATTTTGCTGCTGTATCTGAAGAAGAAATTTCTTTCCGTGCTGATGATATGCTAAACTTAGCTCTCAAAGAACAGTAACCCAAGGTGTATGGCTGGCTTCTGGCTAGTCTTACTGGTCAAACAAGACTTATACCTTGTAATTATGCCAAAATTCTTGGTAAAAGAGATAGAAAAGCAATGGAATCCAACAAAATTTCCAAGCAGCAACAATCTTTTACCAATACAACACTAAGGAGCCACGGCTGCTGATTCTTTGGATGAACAGGAAGGTGCCTTTGAATCTGTTTTTGTTGAAACTAATAAGGTTCATCTAATTCCACTGGGAAAGGTGGAGATAAACAAGATCTTTGATATCTTTCATGTTTGCCTGCAACTGAACTATACTTTTTAAAAATTCTTACAAAGAAATTAATCTACAACCCAATGAACACATTTGTTAATAGCTATTCCAGGTGTTTTGCTGCTAGAAATTATTAAAGTTCAACACTAGTGTGTTGGTCTAGTGAGTGACATGGTTACATTTTACAAGTTGTTTCACCTAGATTTTAAGAATATGGAGACTACTACCATTTTCTTCTTATCTGAAACTAAGATTGATGAACTATAGAATACACTGTTATAGTAGGGGTCTTTAATGCTTTTTAAAGTTAGAGCATAATTGATTTGGAATCTTTAGAAATCAAGCGATAACATAAATATGAGAACAAGCAAAAGGCTACTTTTTTTTTTTTACAACTTCAAACCGAATAAAAATTTTCTGATATGTGTTAAATAAACAGAACCTTAGAGATGGCTATAACCAAATTAAGTTTTTTTAATGTCAAGGCTGGTAGTTGGCAGCCTATATAATAAAAGGTCACCGTGTCAAAATGATTCACTCCCTTCCTTCTTCCTATATTTTATTTTTTTTTAAGATTTTATTTATTTATTTGACAGAGAGAGATAAAGTGACAGAGGGAACCCAAGCAGGGAGACTGGGAAAGGGAGAAGCAGGCTCCCCACTGAGCAAGCGGTCTATGGCCATACCACCCTGAATGTGCCCGATCTCATTGGATCTCAGAAGCTAAGCAGGTTTCGCCTGGTTAATATTTGGATAGGAGGCTTTCTTCCCACATTTTAAACAGGATTTGTGGAGGAGAAATTAAACTGGATAAAAATTCTAAATGCGGTCAATATAAGCAAAAAAGAGTAAATTCCAATATTTTGTTGCACATCATCTAAGTAAATCAGAAACCATTTTATATAAGGGTGTTTCAAATGATGTTAAAGTGAAAATGTTTAGCTTATTTAAAATTCTTTAGGGTCAATTTTAAATATTTAGTTCTTTAGTAAATATTTAAGATTTTATTTATTTGACAGAGAGAGAAACAGTGAGAGAGGGAGCACAAGCAGGGGGAGTGGGAGAGGGAGAAGCAGGCTCCCTGCTGAGCAGGGAGCCTGATGTGGGGCTCGATCCCAGGACTCTGGGATCATGACCTGAGCCTAAGGCAGATGCTTAACGACTGAGCCACCCAGGTGCTCCTAGTCAGTAAATTTTTAAAAAATATTGCAAAGTGTATTAGAAAATGGTTTTGTATTTTCTGTATTTGCTATTAAATATAATCAATGATTTAATCAATTATCAAAAGTACTTTATTTGTGAACAATGTGAGAGACTGATGAAAGCAGCTTTGTATAATTATGCTGTTTTATAAATTCAAAGTAATAAATATGTTCATTTTCTTATTCTTTCCAAACATTCAATTTAAAAAATTTTTTAAATGTTTAGCACATTACTCCTTTAAAATTTTAAAACACAGTCTGTGCTTAATAACATTTTCAATTTGTCCAAAAGAGGATGCTGCTATGAAGAGAAGGAGGGAAAGTGGCTGGGGACAGGAATGAAAGGAAGAGCATATTCTTAAAGTGAATGTTGATAAAATTAAGAGAAATAATGGATATCATCGGTTAACTATATAAAAACTTCCTGCTGTTTTAGCACAACTTGGTGATGACTGTTTTAGGTACAGCAAATATAAGAAAAATCAATAAAACTTTCTAGTTACTTTAAATCCACTTATAGTAATACCCTTTTAATTCACAAATTTAAATATACACATTCAGAGCAACTATAAAAACATATGCCTTATTTTTAAAATGGTGTTTCCAAAAGAGGACTTAGCCAAAAACAATAGCAAAATTACATGATTACAGTAGGCTGAATGGGCACACGATATTGAGTAAAACATCAGAAAGTAAAATAATCACACAGCCCTCTATTCTGTCATCAAATTATTTCAAAAACCTAATATTGGTACTCCTATGAACAAAAGTACAAAAATCTCTTTGTGACAAACCACTTAGAACAGCATAAACACTCGTTTCTTCAGCATCTTTCTCTCTAGCATTCTTCTGTACTTCCTACAGCAATTACTTTGTTGGGGCAACTTAAGAAACATCTAAAAAGCAAGGCTTTACATAAGTGTCCATTGGTTACTGATGTAAATTGTTCTTTATAATAGAAACTTCGTGTTATACTGTTAATCTAGATGACATTTGGCATATGGCATGCCAGTCTTCAGCATGTACTCAAGTTTATTAAGGAAGGTGTGGAATCAGATTATTCTAACATTTAAAGTATTAATAGTAATATTGTTTTAGAAACAAAGCAAATCTGATACAACTTGCTTTTATTATTATCTAGCTCTGCTCTAGCTCTTTCCACTGTTTCATACTTCTTTTTCCTATATGAGGATGTAAATACTTGAGAACCTACTGGATACTGAACCTCCCAATATATTTGGGAAGATCCGATCTGAATGTGTTCAGTATAAAATAGCATTCATAGGTAAAACCCTAAAAGAGCTCAAAAGGTAATCGCAAAGATGTTTTGTACATTTGTCAGGTGTTTACAAAATTCATTTCTCTCTCACCCATTCTACAATATTCACTACCAACACTGACACCTATATGCTCCCTGGGCTCATCTGAGGCACAGGATACAGTAAATTATCTGACTGATGACTGTCGCCATTCTCCTAAAGAAGATATATAATCAGTAACATTGTAGATGCCACAGGGAGTGAGGGCTTAATTCTCCTGGAAACCCAAAAAGAAAGACTGATAACAGTGTTACCTCCTCTTCTTCCCCAAAATACTCTAGCCGCAGAACCATGGTGTATCTATTTTTTTTTTCATGGTATATCTATTTAACTAATGGCAGACTGTCCCGTATTCCTAAGTTGTTTGAAAACACCCAACTTTATACATTTAAATCTTACTCTTCCTTTTAAGTTATATTTTTCTCTTCAGTCCCTACCTTTGTCAAGCTCAGTACACATAAGTCACCTTTTTTTGTGACTTTTTACTGATTTTTCTATCCAGAAACAAAAAAAAAAATCTTTGAAGTTTTCTGGAGATTTAGAAACAGTATACCAGTTCTCAATATTTAGCATAATATAAAGCACATAAAATTTTGAGTTATCCTGTTCCTGTGAACTGATGATGAAAGATGATTTTGATCAAAAAGGTGGTAAGGTTTTTGTGGTAATGTGCTAACTGGAAAGTTCCTGAAGTTCATTTTACTAAGCCATAACAAATAGTTTAAAAGAATCTCATTCCACACTATATGGATTTTTTTTTTTTTTTTTTTATGCTGCAACATAATTTGAAACTAAAGATAATTTTCCTTGCTAACACTGTGGAGCAAGTTTGTTTAGCTTTTTCAGTGGTCTGACTTTTCTTGTAAGGTAAATGGTGACAAAGATGCTAAAACAAGAACCTTTGAGTTTTAAAGAACTATCCCAACACATTTATACATTGGAACACTAGTCTATAGGCTGACAAACCCCTTTCTTTGTAAGGGGTTGGACAGTAAATATTTTAGGCTTTAGGCTTCAGTCTTTGAAACACCTACTCAACTGTCACTGTTGCACAAAAGCAACCACAAACCATGAGTAAAAGAGTAAGTATAACTGTGTTCCAATAAAACTTTATGGACATAGAATCTCATATTAATTTTCATGTGCCTTGAAATTTTCTTTTTAATGAGTTAAAACTGTAAACACAATTCTTAGCCCCACAGGCCATGAAAAGCAGCCACCAGGCTAGATTTGGCTCACAGGCCAGAGCTGGTTGTGTCTTATATATGGGCTTATCCATGTTATGCAAAATGTTTACATTCCAAGTCTAAAGACTTTGGAGACTTGTTTTTAGATGCCTCATTTTAAAACTTATACCAGACAGCTCATCTACTTTCTGGATAAATATACTCACACAAGAAAGAGAAAATAATTCAGAATATATATCCCTACTTAAAAAAGAAAACAAAATCTACAAAATGAATGTTTCACCTTAAAACATATAATTAGGAAACATTTAAAATTTTTATTCTATGCAGTATAAAACAATATGCAGAGATTTGGTACATAATTTCTTGGTTTTTACTTTGGGGAAAAAAGCAATGAGGAAAAGGTTTATAAATCTCTCCATCCTTTTTATAAAAAACTGCAACTGAAATCAGCAATTCCTTGCATGTAGAACCATCAACTCTGAATATGTGATTACACCTAGAAGTGGAATTTACCTAGATGAGTTATGGGTGCTCTTCTAAAATGTACAATTATATCAGAGGATACTATGACTTCACAATTTGGGACAGTTTTGAATATGAATTCCTGACTCCATATACATATATATATATATATATATATATATATATATATATATATATATATATATATATATAAAAAAAAAC
>LNAC01001960.1:35641-64451 GCA_002007465.1 Ailurus styani
ATATATATATATATATATATATATATATATATATATATATATATATATAAACAAAAATACTCCTTCCAGTCATCAAGTATAAAAAAACTTCACAGTCTGATTTACCTTTATCAAAGGTAAAATGATTCACTGCTGCATTTCATGGATTATTTTGATCCTCAGTAGTTCCTTAACACAAAATAAATTTCGCATGAACTTTTTATCTGTTTGGGTTTTCCAAAGCAAGATACTAATACAAAATGTATTGAACTGGCAGAAGTCCATGGGCTAAAGAAAAAGGAATTAAATATAAAATGTTCACCAACTTTATCCTTTCTAATTTTCAATAGCTTCAGGTATGGAGACCTAATTGGTTTCTTGTATCTATCCATTATGAACAAAACTCAATCTTCTATTTCAATACTCCTTAATGTCATCTTTTCCTTGGTGCTTTACTGTGCGACGCAGAAGATCATTTCGTCCAACTTCCATCATCTGTTCTTCCCAAGATTTCATTTCATTATAATAACGAATTTTATCATCATTAGCAAGTTGAATATATACCTGAGAAAAAGTATAACTGTTAAAATGACTTCTTTAGAAGAGTCCTTTTTATACAATTAATTTCTGGAATGCTCCGTATACTCTAGAAATCACCTTACTGTTCTACACATATAAAGGGGGACAGAAGGAATGTTTCTTGAGATAAAAGATGAGAAAAGGGCCAGAGATAAAGATTTTTGTGAGACTTAATAAAGCTGATACAATTTTAGGGCTTGGGATGTGGGAAAGGAACAGAGGTAAGGAGTGACTGTCACTGGATAGAGTAGGCACTCTAAGCTAGGAGTGACACTGTTTTAAATACTAATTTTATTTGCAGTTAAAAACTACCAAAAGAAAAAAGCCAAACTGTTTCTAAGGATACAAAAATAATTTTAAAATACTTTTAACTGTGCTATTAAGTGATATAAAGTTGTTTTCACATGAATCAAGCCTTGCCCTAATATATTCTCTCACAGATATTCTTTTTTTTTTTTTTTTTATTCTTTGCCCAAGGGGTACAGGTCTTCTCACAGATATTCTAACTAGACACTTAAAACTAAAACCATACTACTTACTTGCTTTTGAGAACTAGAGAGATTTTTCCAGTTTTCATTTATAGTCTTCAGCTTTACCTGTAAAATACATATGTTTAAGTACCAGATACACTTCAGTGGTTAAAGATTTTTTTTATTATTCATTCCAACAATAAAATCTCAGATGTCAAGAATCACAGGGAAAGTCTCATCAATTCCTACCTTTCTTTTAAAATAAAAACTACTAAACTGTTAAAATACACAAAAAGTGAATAGGATAAAGATCTTTATCTTTTCACTGAGATATAATCAACATGTAACATTTTATTAGTCTCAGGTGTAAACCTGATTATTTATATATACTGTGAAATGATCACCACCGTAAGTCTAGTTAACATCTGTCACAATAACACAGTTACAAAAATTTTGTGATGAGAACTTTGAAGATCCATTCCAAGCAACTTTAAAATATTAACTACAGTCACCATGTTGTACATTACATCCTTAAGACTTATTTATTTAAAATTAGAAGTTTGTACCCTTTGACCATTCTCACTCATTTTGGGCCCCAACCCTAACCTCTGGCAACCACCAAGCCATTCTCTGTTATCTATAAACTTGGTTGTTTTTAAGATTCCAGATGTAAAAGATCATACAGTATTTATTTGTCTATTTCTTTTTTCACTTAGCATAATGCTCTCAAGGGCCATCCATGCTGTTGCAAATATCAAGATTTCATTCTTTTTGAAGGCTGAATATTCCATTGATAAATAAACCAGTTTCTTTATCCACTGATAAGACAGTTGGATTGCTTCCATGTCTTGATTATTGTAAATAACACCCAATGAACATGAAGGTATGCAGGTATCTTTTCAAGTTAGTTTTTGGTTCCTTTGGATAAATACCCAGAAGTAGAATAGATGGATCATATGGTAATTCTACTAATTTTTTGAGGAACCTCCATACAATTTTCTATAGTGAGCTGCAATTTACATTTCCATCAACACATGCACAAGGGTTCCCTTTTCTCAGCATCCTTGTCAACACTCATGATTTTCTCATCTTTTTGATAACAGCCATTCTTTTTTTTATAAAGCATTTTATTTTTTAATTTTTATTTTATTATTATTTGCCCCAGGGATACAGGTCTGTGAATCATCAGGCTTACATCTTTCACAGCATTCACCAAAGCACAAACCCTCCCCAATGTCCATATCCCATCCAGCGTATCCCTACCCTCCCACCCCCCAGTAACCCTCAGTTTGTTTTGTGAGATTAGGAGTCTCTTATGGTTTGTCTCCTTCACCATCCCATCTTGTTTCATTATTTTTCCCTCCCTACCCCCACGACCCCCCGCCCTGGTCCTCAAGTTCCTCATATCAGAGAGATCATATGATAATTGTCTTTCTCTGATTGACTTATTTCGCTCAGCATAATACCCTCTAGTTCCATCCATGTCGTTGCAAATGGCAAGATTTCGTTTCTTTTGATTGCTGCATAGTATTCCATTGTGTATATATACACCACGCCTTCTTTATCCATTCATCTGTTGATGGACATCTAGGTTCTTTCCATAGTTTGGCTATTATGGACATTGCTGCTATAAACATTCAGGTGCATGTGCCCCTAAGAATCACTACTTTTGTATCTTTAGGGTAAATACCCAGTAGTGCAATTGCTGGGTCGTAGGGTAGCTCTATTTTCAACTTTTTGAGGAACCTCCATACTGTTTTCCAGAGTGGACAGCCATTCTTTTTCATAATAGCCATCTTTTGATAATATCATTCCGAGGTGATACCTATTGTGGTTTTGATTTGCATTTCCCCTCATCATTACTGATGCTAAACACCTTTTTATGTACCTGTAAGCCATCTGAATGTCTTCTTTGGGAAAATGTTTATACAGATAATCTCCCCATTTTTTTAAAAAAGGATTTTATTTATTTGTCAGAGAGACAGCACACAAGCACGGGGAGTGGCAGGCAGAGGGAGAAGCAAGCTTCCCTCTGAGCAAGGAGCCTGATGCAGGACTCGATCCAAAGACCCTCTGATCATGACCCGAGCTGAAGGCAGACACTTAACCAACTGAGCCACCCAGGTATCCCCTCTCCCCATTTTTTAATCAGATTGTTTTTTTGCTATTGGGTTGTACACATCCTTTATATTCTAGATATTAGCCCCTTATCAGATATATGATTTTCAAATATTTTTCTCACTTTCGGAATGGTTAACCCATTTTCAAGTGGGTTCCTTTGCTGTATGGATGTATCCTTTTTGATTCACCAATATTAATATTCAAGTATAAATCTATATTCCTATGACAGACTAACTTCAAAGACTAAGTGTTTTTATTTCTTCCCTATATCTTAATGTTTTATTCTAAAATTTGTGCCAAAGTATTTAGGTGTAGTTATAGGAACAATACAACAATAGTCCTTAATTCTACTTAGCTGAACTTAATTATATGACTTGGAAAAAGTCATCATTATCTCCCTTAGGCTTGGTTCTTCATTTATAAAATTAAAAGGATTCGGGGAACCCAAGGCTGGAGGAGAGGCAGAAAGGAGAGTCAGCACACTTCATACAGCTTGCACTGTTGCTCTCAGAAAGCAGAGACTGAATAAATGGGGGGGGGGAGAATGAGTAGCAGAGGGAGACACACAGGGGTAGGAGAAAGCAAATGTGAAGGAGAGAGGGAAATGGTCTGAAAAGTATCTGTTTAAAGCTATGATGAAATTATCAGTGACTTTAAGGAAAAACAGAATGAGAACAATGAACTTTACTGTTCTTAACTCTAAATTTTTTCCTATCAACAAAAATGGAGGTACCAGATAGTATCTGAGACAATCATTACATTTTGAACATCTTAAAACTTACCTTTATACACATTTCTAATATATTCAGGGACAGTTACTCACTAAATAACCGCTCTCTTAGTTTTGGAAGGAATTGCTTTAAAGCTCTCAATTCTTTCTTTAAGCTTTTTACTTATATTTAATCCATAATGTTTGGTCTTCACTGAGTTCAACAATAATTTAGGAAGTTGCATACCTAAATAATCTCAGCTTTCACCTAAATAAAATAATTCATTAGAGAAAATTAAAGAGTTGGAAAGATATTTACTTTTTCTTCCTCCTAAAACCCATTAAACAAAGCCCTTCCACCATGTGAGGATACAATGAGATGATATGAACCAAGAGGGACCTCACCAGTAGGCGACCATGATGATGTCTTGATCTTGGACCTCCTAGCCTCCAGACTATGAGCAATAAATTTCTACTGTTTATTTTTTTTAAAAGTAAAAGAATAAACATTTCTTATGGCATAAACCCATGTGCACAAAAACAAAAGGAGAGGATACTACACAAAATTTTAGAAGCTGAAAAGCAGGTGGAGAAATGGTGACTTACCTAACCAACAAGACAGATTCCCAAGCTGGCACTGGGGAAAGCCAAAAAAGCAAACCAGAAACAGTACAGAATTGACTAGTAGCTCAGGAATTGGCAGCATCAGATAGGTAGAAAACAGAGGTGAAAATTGGGCTTAAAACAGGAGACTGAAATTCTCTTGAAAAAGAGCTTAAATCCCCACTATAACAGATTCTAGGATTTATCCTCTCAAAAGGGTAAAACAGCGCTACTCTGTGGATACCTGGTATAGTTGGGGCCAGTGGAGATTAAGTAAAAATGTATACAGTATCCTGTATACAGAAAGGCAAAAAAGGCTAAGAGAAAACAATACAGAAAAGAAAATGAGAGTACCAGCTCAGAAGACTCTCTTAGAGAGAAAAGAGGAAAAAAGGGGGGAAGGAAAGAAAAAAGCAAGCAAATCACATTCAAAGAACTAATAATCAAAATAGCTTTATACTTCTCAAAAGCATTAACGAGAAGCTACAAAGGGCACCTGGGTGACTTAGTTGGTTAAGTGACTGTCTTTGGCTCAGCTCATGACCCTCAAGTCCTGGGATTGAGTCCTGCATCAGGGTCCCTGCTCAGCAGGGAGTCTGCTTCTTCCTCTGACCCTCACCCCTCTCATACACACTCTCTCTCTCAAATAAGTAAAATCTTAAAAAAAAAAAAAAAAATAACAAGAGGCTACAAGAGAAAGAAGCAATATTTTTAAAATTCTGGAAGAACATGACTCCTGTACTAGAATTCTATTGCCCAAACTATCAAAGAAATATAAGAATAGAGATATTTTCAGACATGCAAAAACTCAAAATATTGATCTCCCATATACTCTCACTGGGCAGATGCTGTAACAAAATCAGTAAACCAAGAAAGACAACAGAAGAAGCAAGCACCACAAAAGATGAATGTCAACCTGTGCACTAAGCATAAAAGGCCACAATCAAACTGGAACAAATCAGAGGCACCACCCTGAAACTGACAGAACAGCTAATACATCTTAAATGCACTGAAAGCCAGTGAATATATTTAAGAGTTTAAGGCTAAATTACTTATAGTATATAATAAGCTAAGGACACAAAAACACAAAATAAAATGAACTTCAGTGGAAGTGAGTTTGTAAGAAAGGAAAAATAATCATAGCAAATGGCACACCTCAGCTATGACTGGGTTTACATTATCATAATAGCATACTCGATATTGAACTAACCAAAATTATGATAACTATACTGGGAGGCAGGTGAGTGGAAACATGAACAGTGGGATAAGAAAGTGTTAAATATTAGTCTTAAATAGTGGGAAGTAAAGCCTAAAATACAGACAATGCTTAAAATTGAAATAAATCAAGAAGTAACAATATAAGGTATTATCTAGAGATAGGGAGGTAAATATCACAAGAATGAGCTAACTGTTGAAGGTATTTGCTTCTGGAGTAAGCAGTATGACAAGGCTGTGAAAACTGGTACCTTTCATAACAAATCTTATTTTGATTCTTTTAACTATGAAGATATATAACCAATATTTTTTAAATTATTAAAAATGACAGTTGCATTAATTTTCATTTCCAGGGATAGGGTACCTCAGCCATTAAGCTTTCTAGGTGATTCCAAGGTAACAGCCTGAGTTGAGAACCACTGATTTAGGAGGATTCTCTAGGATAATTTTTTTTTTTAAGATTTTATTTACTTATTTGTCAGATAAATATCACAAGTATGCAGAGAGCCAGGCAGAGAGAGGAGGAAGCAGGCTCCCCGCTGAGCAGGGAGCCCGATTCGGGCCTCGATCCCGGGTCCCTGAGATCATGACCTGAGCCGAAGGCAGAGGCTTTAACCCACTGAGCCACCCAGGCGCCCTAGCATAACTTTCTTATACTGATAAGAAAACTAAATCCAAAGTAAGTTAGTGACTGAGCAAATTCCAACTAAAAAAATAGATACACATTTTAGTAACATAAAGACATAGAAACTGGTGCCTGGGTGGCTCAGTCGTTAAGCGTCTGCCTTCTGCCCGGGTCATGATCCCAGGGTCCTGGAACCGAGCCCCACATCAGGCTCCCTGCTCGGCAGGAAACCTGCTTCTCCCTCTCCCACTCCCCCTGCTTGTGTTCCCTCTCTCACTGTGTCTCTGTCAAATAAATAAAAAAATCTTAGGGAAAAAAAAAAAAAGACATAGAAACTGAATTTTTAAATCCCAAGGAGTGGGCCTCCTGGGTGGCTCAGTCAGTTAAGCATCTGGCTCTTGATTTGGGCTCAGGTCATGATCTCAGAGTCTTGGCATCGAGCCCTGCATCAGCTTCCAAGCTCAGCAGGGAATCTGCTTGTCTCTCTCTCTCCCTTCATCCCTCTCCTTGTGCTCACACTCTTGCGTGCTCTCTCTCTAAGACAAATAAATCTTTAAAAACATAAGGTAAAATAAAATCGCAAGGAATAAATCAGTGAAAAGTATACAGCCAGGGAAGACTACGTTACATATGCATTATTTAATCATACGTTAAACAGATTTGTGAAATGAACTACAGATCCAAATAACCCAAAATGTGGCACAGTGGCAAAAACCTTCATCTCAGATTCACAATAGTTAGAGATCGAACGCTTTTCTTAACATATCATATTATAAAAGGAAAAATACAATGGCCCATTTGGAGCTTTTAAGAAGGAAATAAAGGAAAGAATAAGCCACAGCAGGAATGACAAGGTTTTTTCTTTGATACATTCATATGATGATATCCATGTATATGATACATTCCCACAGACATAACCAAAATTTTATTAAAGGATATAACATGGAGCAATAGGTTATACTCAAATCCCAGTATAAAATATTGTAATTCTACTCTCATTCTTTCCCAGTGATTATAAAACAGTTAAGAATTGCCAGATAAGAAGTCTCCAGAACTTTGAAACCCCTATAAATTTGAAAATATTTTTTAAATAAAACCTGATGATTCACAGACCTGTACCCCTTGGGCAAATAATAAAAATAAAATTAAAAAAAAAATTGAATATACATATATTAGCTACTAAGTATTCAAATTAATTGTATGTGGCAAGAAAAAGGGTTTCCTTTAAAAGAGATACAAGAGGGGCACCTGGGTGGCTCAGTCGTTAAGCCTCTGCCTTCAGCTCAGGTCATGATTCCAGGGTCCTGGGATCGAGCCCCACATCGGGCTCCCTGCTCAGTGGGAAGCCTGCTTCTCCCTCTCCCTCTCCCCCTGCTTGTGTTCCCTCTCTCGCTGTCTCTCTCTCTGTCAAATAAATAAATAAAATCTTTAAAAAAATTTTTAAAAAAAGAGATACAAGAAAGGGGACCTTATTTGTATACTTATTTATAATAATTTACTACTTTTCTTCACCTCCTAACATACAGCACCCTACAACTTTCTAAATATTTTAAAAATCAAAATAAAATTTAAAAAACAAATGCTGTTTTCTATTTTACCTGTGATGTACCATCCTTAGCTTCCTGGAACCTTTCAGCTATAAAAATGTTATAAGCTGAGCGAGGTCTTTTCGGTTTTCCAAGCATTGTTAACTCCTGAGTAACAAAAACGAAAAGAGTTAGACACAGTTGTAACTTCTGTGAGACTTAACTCTACCTACAGAAACTTTATTCACTACTATGCATTATGGAAAGTTCCTGTAAGTGAATGTTATAATTCTTATACAAAATGACTATTCATTCTGGGGATGACAGTTTTTTTGATAGCACTAAGTTTTCAAAATTATAACAGATTTTATTAGTTATTTTCCATACAAAACATTTCCTTTATATATGATTTTCGTAGTCTCCACAAACTGAATAACTGAGCGCATATGTACAAAATCATTTTTAAACGTTAAAACAATCTCAGCTTCATCCTCACAGGACACTACCATCTCCTAGTTACTACAAG
This sequence comes from Ailurus styani, assembly GCA_002007465.1. Lineage (NCBI taxonomy): Eukaryota > Metazoa > Chordata > Mammalia > Carnivora > Ailuridae > Ailurus > Ailurus styani. Next base: position 43,995 of record LNAC01001960.1, read on the forward strand.
GCTCCACCACAACTCATGAACACTAGACTATCTGTTTAACAATCTCATTTCCTTCTCTGATATTGCTCAACTTTTAAAACTCAACCATAGGGCGCCTGGGTGGCTTGGTGGGTTAAAGCCTCTGCCTTCGGCTCAGGTCATGATCCCAGGGTCCTGGGATCGAGGCCCGCATCGGGCTCTCTGCTCGGCAGGGAGCCTGCTTCCTCCTCCTCTCTCTGCCTACTTATAATCTCTCTCTGTGTGTCAAATAAATAAATAAAATCTTTAAAAAAAAATAAATAAAACTCAACCATATGTTTAAGGAATAAAATGGAGGACTCTAGGGGAAGGGAAGGAAAAGTGAATTGCAGTAAATGGGAAGGGGAGATGAACCATGAGAGACTGTGGACTCTGAGAAACAAACTGAGGGTTAAGGGCACGGGGGATGGGTGAGCCTGGTGGTGGGTATTAAGGAGGGCACGTATGGCATGGAGCACTGGGTGTGGTGCATAAACAATGAATCCTGGATCACTGCAAAAATAAAATTAAATTAAAAAGAATAAAAATAAAAAAATAAAACTCAACGATGTGTTAAATTCAATTTTTTTGAGTACCGAAGAACAGGGGAGGCAGGAGATGGAAAGAATACACATATCCCTTGCTGTTTAAATCAGTTTAGTTTCTGAGTTTCAGAGAATAAGAGATACTGCATTATCCTACTTAGTTTCTGAATTTGGATACCAATACCTGTAATTTATAAAAGTATATGGCATCTAATTATAATTTGGTTAAAGTCAATAACCCAATTTTTATTCATAAGTAAAAGTAGGACTGCTGTGATTTACTACCTTCTCCCTGAACTTCTCAGTCATAAAATTACTGTAGACTCCAGGCACTTCATAACTTAACTATTTCCCCTTCTGTTTCTAGAGTTACTGCTAGGGATTTCTACCCCTGGATGCTCTACTTGTAACTTCCTGATCACCACACTTCTCACCTGATCTCTAACTAGTTGGCACGGGGAATCTTCAATAGAAAGAAAAATTCCAACAGGGAGTGAAAATGGTAGTCTGAGAGAAAAAAACCTTCAGGCTTCAAGTTTCTGGTTCTATACGCCAGGAGCTTGGAAGTCATCACTCCTTCCTAACAGTAAGTATAAAGCTGAACAGACTGAAACATCAACAACCTTTCCTGGATCCAAGAGAGGAGGAAACAGGGCAAACTGCTGTCCCCTAAACTGGAGAGACATACAAGAGAATACAGGGAGTGGAGGCAACCCCTGCTGGAACCAGTGCTAGGGTAGGAAAACCTCTATTGTAATAAATGAATTGCTGCATGCTCTCTGTGGACAACTCTTATTAGAGTTTAAAAACTACAGGGGGACCCAATCATAGGAGTGTCCTCACAGTATTGTGAGATCTACCTCTAGGAGCTAGACCAGATTTCCACAATAAATACCAGAAAAAAATCCCTTCCTGCTTCTGTGAGAAGAGGACAGAGGAAAAGAAACTATTTTGAAATGCCTGAGCACTCAAAGCTCAGGCCTTAATAATTAACCCAGAACCTAACTGACCTGAGTGAAGGGAAATACCCAACTCCTGCGCACTCTAGCTATCCTGTCCCACACCAAAGGGGGAGGTAGTGTGTGCAGGAATGAACTGAGAAACTCTTCTGAAGTTCACAGATCAGTGGCATAGGCTCACTAAAAGATCAGGACCTAATAGGCCTACAGAATGCTTTTCGTCCCCCCATACCTAATCATATTACTAAGGCCTATTTATAGCAGTTCCTTCTACCCAGCACCTCATGTCCATCTATCAAGAAAAAACTTTCAAGGCATACTAAAAGGCAAAAAAACACATAATTTGAAGAGACAAAGTAAGCATGAGAACCAGATATGGGAGGGATGTTTAAATTATCAGACCAGGAATTTAAAACAACTAGGTTAATATGCTAAGGACTCTAAACTACATGCAAGAACAGACTAGCAATAAAAAACAGAGACAGAAATCCAAAGGATGAACCAAAAAAAAAAAAAAGTTATCAAAAATTTTGTAACAGGGGCTCAAGTGGGTTAAAGCCTCTGCTCAGGTCATGATCTCAGGGTCCTGGGGTAGAGCCCCACATCGGGCTCCCTGCTCAGCGGGGAGCCTGCTTCCTCCTTTCTCTCTGGCTGCCTCTCTGCCTACTTGTGATCTCTCTCTCTCTCTGTCAAATTAAAAAAAAAAATTTGTAACAGAAACAAAGAACGTCTTTGATAGACTTATTAGATTGGACACGGCAGAAGAAAGAATCTCTGAGCTAAAGGACAGACATATTAACAGAATCCTCAAAAATCCAAAAGCAAAGAGAACCAAGACTGAAAAAAAAAAAAATTGAGCCAACTATCCAAGGTCTATGGGACAACTTACAACAGGAGTAATAAACCCCGTGTTGGGCTCCCTGTTCAGCCAGAAGTCTGCTTCTACCTCTCCTTCTGTCCCTTCCCCTGCTCATGCTCGGGGGCACATGCTTCCTCTCTCAAAAAAAATAAAATCTTTTAAAAAAAAATAATGGGAACACGAGGAGAAAGAGTAAGGAACAAAAGAAATGTATGAAAGGGAAATCCTCTATCACTACGCAATCCTCATTTCTGGTCCTCTCCACTCTTAACACTGGATGGGTGCATTAAAGGGGAAGGGAGAATAAAAGGAGAATAAACTTTAATAATCATACCTCCAAATACTACCCCTAAGCAGACACTGTATTTCTCTTACTATCTTTTCTAGTTTCCTTTTACTGATTGGATCAAAAGACAAGATTATGATCTAGATTACTGACTTTAAAATGGGTGAGTCCTCAATGCTGATGCTAGGAGGGCTTGACATTGAAGCCAGGGAGAGAAATGCTGGAATTTCACACTAAAGTCTCAGATTTACTTTTCCAAAGAAATAGTTTTAACTCTGGTGACCATTTTCTATAGTATATGTACTGGACCAGCAAGCTGACTACCTTATACCTAACACTGGTTCTACAGAAAAATGTAGGCTTTCACGCAATAGAATTTATGTGGATTAATAATCTTAAGCTGGGAACTACAAACTTTGAACCATGTGGGGTTTTTAATAAGGAAAAGTCAAATTTCATCCTATGGGCACTTCTTACTTGACTAGGGACAATAAGTCACTTCTTCCTGATGTGTTAATAAATTCAGTCTATTCAGCAACATTCAGAATCAAACTCACCATTACTTATAAAACAATTCAAATCAGCAGGTTATTCTAGACAAGACCCAGAAGCAAGGATCCTTGTTATTCCTGATTTAGCTGTTTCATAACTCTACTCCTACAGCTTTCATGCTAGTCCTAACTACATATCTTAAATATAGATACATCCAAAAGTAGTAACAAGGGTTTCCAAGACAGACTCAGTGCCAAGTGGTACTAGTGGCAGAACAGAGCTATCTCATTATTTCCTAAATGGGGTACTCCTGATGACGTTCTACCATTTAGCCACACATATCAAAATAATAAAAACTCTCTATATTCATAGTTACATATATTTCAGTCCTTTGCCAGAGAAAAGAATATTTCATTGATACTCACTCTTTTTTTTATTAATGCTTTCTTTTTTAAACGTTTTTGCTGGATTTCTTTTTCCAAAGATACAATCTGACTTGGAGTTAACTGTTCTTGAATTCTGTTTATCTCTTCTTTGTATGCCTGCCAGTCCGCCCTGTAAGCATCTTCATATATCTGTAAGCAAAAAACTCAAATAAGATGTCGATAAACTACCCCTGGTAAATTAAACATAGCACACCTGCAGGGAAAGACAACTGCATGACTTCAGATAAAGACAGACTGAACTACCAAGTGAAAAATATGCTCTGGAATCACATGTATATGGATTAAAAACCTGTATTTTTCATATACATGCTAACCAAGGTGAGAGTCCAGATTCCTGCCAAACTTTCGTCACCACTGCCATATACTCATATTCTAATCATTTATGTGAATCAGAAGGTATGAAGTTCCTTTATAGATAATGGGTATTAAATAAAATTTTTTTGGTACCTTAAAGGACATGACTACTGTTTTTAACTGCAGAATAACTGGTCAGCAATAGTGAAAAACCAATATGCTTACTTTTTTCTCTGAATCAGGAAGTTCCCTCCATAGTTGGGCGATTTTTCTAATTAGTTCTGAATTTTTCGCATCTATCGATTGGAATAAAATGAAAAAAAGTCACAATTTTATGTCTCAGAATTAATTTCTAAAGACTTATAAGACAGCATAATCCATTACCTCTAAGTTTTATTACAGATGTCTCTATACCACATACCACTCAATAAAATGATTTAGGTTTTCTTTAATCAGCTAATTGAAATTTGATAATTTCATATTTTATTTAACACTGTTAAAATCTGTTATCTAAAAATTAAGAAGTATATAACATACCCCCATATAGTCCTCAGAAATTATTAGCTTAAGCAGTTGGGTAATCAACTTCTTCAAGCTTTTTACTTTGTTTCAAATAAAACTTTTTTCCCAGTCTTTCAGGAATTATTAAGTTCATAAAAGCTAACTAAACAATATAGTCTTGATTCATGTAACATCATCTTGTATTTCAATTACAGAAATACTATTTGCAAACAAACTGTTCTAAAATCAATTCATTATTCCCCATTTCCTTCCTCATCTTAACTGGAGCAATCGGGATATAGGTAAATATTTGAACAAAGTACTTAGTTTTAACTACCATATTTTAAAAGATGTGAGTACTGGGTGGCTCAGTGTGTTAAAGCCTCTGCCTTCGGCTCAGGTCATGATCTCAGGGTCCTGGGATCGAGGCCCGCATCGGGCTCCCTGCTCAGCTGGAAGCCTGCTGCCTCCTTTCTGCCTGCCTCTCTGTCTACTTGTGATCTAATCTCTCTCTGTGTCAAATAAATAAATAAAATTAAAAAAAAAATAAAAGATGTGAGTACTTCTGAAATATGTCTTTTAAACCAATTCTTTAGAATGTGAGAATTTTCATTACAGCTCATTTGGTTTCCACAAGCGCCCTCTGAAAGGGCTTTAGAAATCGTAAACTAAGTTGACTGTTATTTAGTTATTATCTTTATGCCACTATAACCCCAAATAAAGGCCCACAACCTTTCTAGGGAATCAACAAACATCCTACCTGGAAGTCTCTTTTTTTCAGGAATTCAACCAATTTCTGCTGAAAAAACTCTTAAAATTAGCAGTAATTTATATAGAGCTTTACAGTTTGTAGAACACATCCACATAAGTTATTATTTCACTGCAACTTCATTAACAATTCCCTGAAGTAGGAGCTAAGTAAGAAATGATTTCTCAATGGTGCTCCAGGCCAATGGCAACTAGATCCCCCAAATTAGATTTTTAAAATACCTTTCATTAAATGAGTAAGTCAGGAGGATATAGTCAATGATACCCTAACGGCAATGTCTAGTGACTGCTGATAGCTACACATGCAGTGAGCATAGCATAAGGTAGAGTTGTGGAATCACTAGAATCACTACGTTGTACATCTGAAACTAATAACACTGCGCATCAACTATACTTCACTAGAAAATACATATATTGTAATAAAAAAGTAAAATAAAAATATCTTTCATTAACTCTTAATTATTTTTAAGGCATCGACTTGGTAAAAAATATGTCATACTTCCTATTTTACAGACCACTAAATAAAATGGTTATGCTTGCACTGTCAACGGATGCTTTGAAAATGCAAATCAAGTTTGAAGTTTAACTGTTTAGTGTCCTCTTTATTACTTCAGAAAAGAGTAAATGCTCCAAAACTCCTTACCTGGGTTCTGAGCTTTAAATACGGGTAGCTGTTCTTTAGAAAATCGAACGTATGAAGTCAGAGGCTTCTTTGGGTAACTACTCGCGGTGGATGAAAAACATCTCGGTACATACGCAAAACTACGTATAAAGAAAATAACCAATATAAAGTAATTAAGTGACAATATTCACCTGTATATGAACAGATCCCAAATAAGATGTCATCAAGAAGCTATAGATGACACCGTGTTCGTGACATTTAAAACCCTGTCCTAACCGGAAGGAAGACCTGCAAAACTGAAGTCTCAAAGCTCTAACTGTGCTTCCTGGGAAGAGCAAGGTGGAGGAAAGCATCTACACTTCAGCTCCTGGCCGCTGCCTCCTTAACGCTTATACAGACGGCGGGAGGCTGGTGGCGCGACTTCGCGGAGGACTCCGAACCGATGCTACAAGGTTGGGCAGTGCGGCGCGGCGGGAAGGAAGGGGAAAGGTGGAGGGCGGCCGGAAAGACTACTGGCGTCAAGGCCTGGTCTCAAAGCCACCTAGGCAAAGGCGGGCTCCGAATCAGAGAGCCATAGTAGCCCGCACCTCCTAGGAAGGACAAAAGGTATACAGTGCAATCCCACAGCGTCCTGGGCCGTGCCACCTCCCATGGTGCCAGGAGAACAGTCCCACCTGAAAGGAGAGCGCAGTCGACTTCCACAGCCCGCGCAGAGGTCCGATCCGGACTTTCCCAGGGCACTCAGCACGCTCCACACGCACCGGAAAAGCGCCATTGCTCCAGCCTACAAGGAGGCGATCCGGCCCCAATCTCGTCGAGCCCTGCGGCATAAGAGAACAACTCCAACAATGACTAGAACCCGCTGGCGACCCTCCGCAGTTTACTCTCATGCCCGCCACTCGCGAGGAACCATGGGAAATCCGCTAGCATCCGGTCGGTAGTAGGGGGCGGGGCAAGGCAGAATTGACGCAGGCGCTGTAGTGGCTTCCCCGGTGGGCAGGGCTGCAAAGCCGGAGGAGCTCGGGGGCGGTGAAGGGAAACCGCAGCCCTGCTCGCCTGCGGAGGGTTATGGCCTTAAGGGGGCGCAGCTGAGCCGCCTCTGCCCCCGGCCCCCGCCCCCCTAAGCAGTCGTTTACTCCGCTGGGCCTGCAGGGTGATGGAGGCACTACGGTGGTCTCACCGGGCCAGGGCAGTGCTAGCTGGCGTCCGCCTGTGACGACCGAAAGGGCGAGTACGTAACAGACAAGTTTACTGCGAGGACGCGGGATAACTGTGCCGCCCGCGCTGCTCCGAGGTGAGGCTGGCGGGTGCCGCGCGACGAGCGGAGCCGCTCAGTTCAAGACGGAGCTGGAGCTCTAGAGCCCCAAAATACTGCTGGGGCGGGGGTGGGGGAATGGGAGTGGGAAGTGGGGAGTGTTTTCAAACCTAAAAATGCATATGCCCTGGCCTTGCCGCAGTGCCTGATTAAGTATGTCTGTGTGAGGCCCGTGAATCTCTGTTTTCAACAAGTTCCTCAAGGTTTAACAAGTTCTGATGCTAGGGATCATGCGACCACATTTAAAACAATACTGATCTAGACCATCCTCCCATCCACTGCAGCTATACCAGACCCAGTCTTCAAGCCTGACGCCCAGCCCTGCTTAATTTCCAGGAAGGAGACTTTGGTTAATTAGTTGTGCAGAGGCACTATCTAGTCCCAGCGTTATTGTTGAAGTCTTGATCTGGAAATGTTGCATCCCCTAAAATTCAGTTTCCCTCACTGAAGACGAGGAAATAGAACTAGATTAGTTTTCCCAAAGTCCTGAGAACATGTGACAAATATTCCTTGAGATATTGATTGTTAGGTTGTACAACCATTTTCTATGCAATGGCATGAAAAAGATTGGGAAGACCCAAACTAAAAGTTTCTAAGGATCAGCTTTTAAATTCCAGATTACTTCCAAAATAGCCACGTCCTGAAACAACCTCCGTTGGGTAGCTATAATTGTTAATTCTTAACTAAATATTATTAACCACTGTTATTAAGCTGAGAGTCAGTTCTTTCTGTAGCTTTGAAACATTGGCCCTCTGGTGCTTCAAAGGTCTAAGCCCACTTCTTTTAAGTGGTAAGTAAGCACCTATTACTTTTTCTTTCTATCTTTTTCTATGTCTATCATCTATTCATAGACTCTCAGGGTTGAAAGGAACTTCCCAGGTCATCTGTTCAAATTTCCCATCTTGTCATGGAAGAAACAGGTTTTTTCTGATTATTTAACTATGTACAAGGCCCCAAACTTGGGTAAAAGACAGTTTCCTCCACTCCCAGTAAAGTCTAACGAGAGAAGCAAAGAAATAATTAAAATAGACTACCAACGTAGAGTAAGTATAGAATACACTTCCTTATAATTACATTTTAGCTGACTTCTAAAATAATTTTTCTCTATATTTTCTAGAATGTTTTTGTTCTTTCAGAAGTTTGATAAGTTAAACTTTTGGATATTTAAAAAATCTTTTTGTTGTTTTAAAGTGTCATTTGAGGGGCACCTGGGTGATATAGTTGGTTAAGCCTCCAACTCTTGTTTTCAGCTCATGATCTCAGATTCCTGGGATCCATTGAACTGCGCAACAGGTTCCATGCTTAGCATGGAGTCTGCTTGAGATCCTCTCTCTCTGTCTCTCTCTGCCTCTCCCACTGGTGCTGTCTCTCTCTAAATAAATAAAGTCTTAAAAATTAAAGTGTCATTTTGATCAATCTTGCCATACAAATCTTACAAATCTCATCTATATTTTTTCATCAGATACCAATATTCCTTAACATTCATTTACATTGCAGTGTAATGCATTATTCTGAATGTAGCATTTATAAAAAAAATATAATCTTACCTACTTACTGAAACTGCTTTAAGCAAAAAGGTATATGATTTCAATTATATTTACTTTATGAAATGTGAAGACTTACCACAGCCTTTCCTAGGGCTCTGCTACTTTGTTTTCTTTTAAATGTTTATCTACACCCATGACTTCAATTATCAGTTATGTCCTCATGATTCCCACATTTTATATTGAATCCAGACCTCATTTTAGTTCTAAATCTATATAAACACTGTCTTCTGGACATCTTTAACATCATTTCTCACAGATACTTCAGTTTTCCCTAAAGAGAATTCACTATCTTTCTCCTGTTTTGAACTTCTTGTCCTGGTAAGAGGCACCAGTATCCCATTTGAATCATCCAAGCTAATAATTTGATAAATCATTTTATAATCTTTCCCATTGACACTGTATGTGAACTACTACGAGTTTGCTTTTTGGTAAGTCACAGAGACTACACAGGCGGAGTTGTCACACAAAGTAAACTTTATTTGCACCAAATAAGGAGATCATGGGGAATAAACCTCAAAGACCTGACTTTCTGAGCAAGGCTGAATGGGTTCCTTTTATTTGAGTTAGGATGAATATTTAGATAGGGAAGCCTTGTCATTTTAGGTAGGAGCGGGAATAAGGTCATACATGAAGCTTAAGGAAACATGCCTTAACATTGTACTATAAATGAGGCTCAAATGAGGCTTGTGCTCCTCCTTGGGTGGAGATTTTACTATTATAATGAGGTAACGGTCAGTCATTCCATGGGTCACTCCGTGGTCCATCTGTGCAGGTGTGAGTTGGGATTAATCTCAAATTGGTCTGGGTGGTCTGGATCAGCGGATATATACTTAGCCAGTTGTTATCACTCAGGGGATAGTTTCAGTTTCCTTCTGAGGATACTATGCCCTTACGGTCTTTTGCCTGAGTTATGGGAATAAGCTGAGAGGAAGAAGGTGGGGAAAAAGGCCTATAGGTGCAAGCAGTAAAGTTCAGGTCTTGGGGTCTAGCTGGTAACAACACTTCTCCCCCATCAATCAGCTAATGGTAAGTATTGTTGATTTTACCTCATTAACATGTCTAGTAAGTATTCCTCCTTCAGTCCAATTGCTGTTGCTTTTGTTCAGGCCAGTAATGTGTTGGTAAATTAGCGCTCCAAAGAGAAAGCCCTAATTTGTAGTGTTTGCTGAGATCTGTGGTATAAATTCTCCTACCGTGGCTGATTTCAAACTACCAACTTGATGTCACTGCACCTGGAGTTGGGAAGAACGATACATAATTGGCTCTCCAGGCCAACACCAGCCAACTCCTGTATGTCACTGGTTCAGGCTCTAACAACTTTTCCCAAATTCAAACAGTTTTCCTACTTTCATCTTACTTCCCTCCTAACCGTATTCCACCCAGTCACCAACTCAATCTTTCTAAAAGACAAATCTCATTCATTCCCCTGTTTATTGAGATAGACTCTATGCCAATGAAGGATAGATGAAGAAAGGCAGGCAGGAATGACCCCCTACCCCACCCTAAAAGGAATCAACCCTTAAAAGCCCTCCACCCTTTCCCATGTGATAGGTAGATGACAAAACCTTGATTGGGTGACAGGCATATGGAGGGTTAATCAAATTAAACAGCTGCCATTAAGCCCCCCAAAAACCCTAGTCTTAAAAATGCACTGGGATAACAGTCTCAGGTTCCCTCCTTCCTTGGGGGCTTGTACTATTACTCAATAAACTGCTTTACTATCGCTCAATAAACTTTGCTTTGCTGCCCACCACTCTTCCCTGGTCTACTGGTTCATTCTTCAAAGCAGTGTGACCAAGAACCACGGGCAATAAAGGAAAAGAAATCCTGCAACAATGCCAGGTAGGCAATGATTACATTTCTATATTTGAAACCTTCAATGACTCCTGATTACCTACAGAATCAAGTTTAAATTGTCATACATTGCGTAGAAGTCCTCCACAAACTGGCTTTTCTGATTCCCCTGTAGTTTCTCACTTCACCTTTGCTTAAAAATAATTTATTATTTAAATACCTAGTTATTTTTCTGATTTAATAAATACATCAAACCACTTCATTTGGCTCTGGGTTGCATTTTGTGTGATATACCAAAGTTATGGAAATTACCGAGTAAGAATATAGACTCAGAAGTTAGACATACCTGGGTTTGAATCCTGCTCTTGTTACTTACTAGCTATGTGACCCTGCCATATGACAATGTCTCTGACCCAGAGTTTTCCCTTCTATGAAAATGGGAATAATAATGGTTGATTCTTAAGATTGTTGTGAGGATTAAATTAGAAAATGTATAAGAAGTTCTTAACAGAGTCCTTGTCACATAGTAAAGCCTCAACAAATAATGGCTATAATTATCCTTATATGACTTATAACAATTATTAGCTTCTAAATAATTACTGGTGTAATATGAATGTTCCCCAATGTCAGATTTGCATCACAGACCTGCCATTACTTTGTCATTTCCTGCCCCTATTAAATTACATACATGATGTAGGAGAAATGTTAGGGTTCAAAGCTGACAGCCAAGAAAAAATTCTTGAGACGTGTTTGATGCAAAAAGGCGATCTTATTAAGGCACGGGGACAGGACCTATGGGCAGAAAGAGCTGCAATGGCGTCATGAGGAGTGGCCCATTATATACAAGTTGGAAGGGGTTAGAGATAGCATTAAGTCTCTAAAGAATTTTGGAAGCAAGATTTCCAGGACCTTGAGGGGGCTAGCTATTGTTGGGAAAAGGTCATTTGCTACCGTCTAATAAAAGCTTAGTCATGAGACCTTTCAGATGTTTGTTGGTGAGCCTTGTGTTTGGGGGACGATTACCAACAAGTTTCTTGAGGGGTTTAGAGATAAAGGAAGTTTCCAAAGGAATTTTTATATGTTAAAGTAGACTTTAAGGATACTGGGGTGGGAGGGTGGGGTCAGGCTAGGATTGCCTTTTGCCCTTAGCAAAGTATTAACATCAAAGCAGTTAGTCCTTAGAGGAATGTCACTCTGCCTGCTTCAAGGACTTGTCAATAGGCTGTAGGTAGTAAGGAAATTTAATAATTTTTCTTCTGCCTTTGTTTCCCACATCAATGCATACATACATTTATATTATATATCAGCATTACTCTTATATTCCTATTGAACTTTTAACATCTCTTAAATTAGTGATGTTTGAGCATAAAACTATGGTAGGTGATAAAAAATTAAAACAACACATCTTTAGGTTGGAGTCATACTTTAATATTTTCAGAACATTTTTATATAACTTTATTTTGTTATTCAGAAATTAAAGAAGCAGACACAGAAGGTATCATGATCATAGTTCCCAATTTATAGGTGAGAAAAATTAAGTTCAGAAAGCACAAGACACAAAAGGTTACACTAATTAGTAAGTTGTAGAAGTGAAAACCTGGTCTTCCAATTCAATGTCTTAATGCTTTCCCCATTATATCAGACTATCCCTCAGACTCATTCAACACACCATATCATCCCAGCCCAAAATATCATTCTTGGATTTTCTTTAGTGTGTGAGCTTGTATTATTTACTTATGACTGCTCTGGTGTTTAATCTTTTGTTATGTGCACATATTTTTTTTCCTCAATAGATGGTAAGCTCTTGAAGACAAGACCAAGTCTTATGCTTCTTTCTATCCCCTCTAGTACCTAGCATAGTATATTCAGTATGACAAATGGGTAGAGGGAGGGAGGGAAGAAGAGAGAGACAGAAAATGTGAAAAGGTTCATATCTGCACAAATTATTTATATACAAATTTGGCCCCATAGAAAATAGCAACACCTGTTAGAAGTATCATTCACCAATAAAAGGAACAGTTAATGTGTGAAAATGGAACCATGTAAAATTTTGGGAAGTACATATGAAAGTAATGGTAATAGTTTATTGATACTTGCACACTGGTAAAATTGAATGTAACACCAATAAATAGCAGCAGCAACCAGAAACCAAGATAATTCACTACTAAATAATGAAGTTACATACATTGATATCACTCAAAGACAAAATATCCAAGAAAGGAGTCTTGCTTTTGTAACTATAATGGATAAATAATTCACTAAAATAAGAGCAATCACCTAATAGGTTTAGCACAAGGAATAGATGCATTCTAAACTCATAAGTAAAATGTATTTCTAGAAATAAGATTACATTTCAACACCACATTTAAAGATAATTTTCATTAAAAACTAAATAGCACTCTAACAGGTTTTGGAAGTGGCACAAAAAGGATTAAGACATTGTTTTTGTCCCAAACAGGTTACACTCTGATTAGGAAAACAAAGTAACAACACATGAAAAATATAACAATTTATTGCAGCAAGGGAGGAGGAATTATAATCTGAATTTCTCCTAGTGTACCTTTCCTATAAATCAATATTTTAATAAATTATACACATAGAAAACTATGTATATAATTTTTTCCTCCAAAACATTTTCATTTACTAAGGTTCTATTATGACTGCACTTGAGTTTGCCTTAAAATACTATACAAAAGAATAGAAGGGAGAGAAAAATTAGAAAGTAAGATCTATTGCATGTTAACAGTTCCCAGTTATCCAAATTGGTTTATGAATTATTTCCCAATTAGAGCAAAGTCAAGATGAAACCTTAATTATTAAGAGCACACCAAAGTTATTTTTAGCCATTGCTGTAGCAACATTATGCAAAATAAATATAACCTTTCTATTTTAAAGCTGCTTCTATGAGTCAGCAGGAGGTAGGGCAAGCAAAAAGGATAGCTGTAATTTTATGCAAATTATAAAACTCAAAGTCATACTGCTGGATATTCCTGAAAGCTGACTTAAAAAGTGGAAGAAATCCAGAATGATTTTGTTGGTGAAATAATGTTAATAAACAGGATAACTTTACAGTATTTGCCCTTGTGTTATTATAAAATACCCGATCAATTCAAATTAAAATCTATTGCTCAATTATGTGCCAAACATTTTATTTCTTGGATATTTACATTTTTTTTAATTTTTATTTTAATTCCAGTTAGTTAACATATAATGTTATATCAGTTTTAGGAGTACAATATAGTTATTCAACACTTCCATACAACACCCAGCTCTCATCGCAAGGGCACTCTTTAATTCCTATCACTTATTTAACCCATACCTCACCCCTCTCCCCTCTGGTATGCGCCAAACATTTTAATACATTATCTCTACAAGGTGGAATTCTTTGTATTGTACTGATATGAAAAGTGGTATTCAGAGAGATATATATAGGAGGGATTATCTTTATTATCTTTATTGTTTCATCTTCTTATAAATTTCCACCTATGAATCCACAGTTTTCAGCTTTGAAATTATATTTGATTTTATGTAAGGACAACATAGGCAAATGAGTCATGAAATTGCAGTGCTGTTTTTCAATACTCACATTCTATTGTTCCTTTTCTATCCCTATAAAGACTCTTTCTTGACTTTTTTTTTATTATTATTATTATTTGCCCCAGTGGTACAGGTCTGTGAATCATCAAGACTCTTTCTTGACTTTTTAAACTAATGAGTATTGTTAAAATAACATCTTAAGTTCCTTTATTCACTCATTCATTCATTCAAAAATATTAGGCTTGAATTTTTTTTAATTTCTTTTAAAAAAAGATTTTATTTATTTATTTGACAGAGAGAGAGATTACAAGTAGGCAGAGAGGCAGGCAGAGAGAGGAGGAAGCAGGCTCCCTGCTGAGCAAGGAGCCCAATGTGGGACTTGATCCCAGGACCCTCAGATCATGACCTGAACTGAAGGCAGAAGCTTTAACCCACTGAGCCACCCAGGTGCCCCTAGGCTTGAATTTTTTAAAACTACACACATGTAGTTTTACACAATGTGTGAATGCATAAATAGTGTGTAAAATAATACACACAAAATTGGGTTTAATGGTGATTATACCTGAATATTGCAGGAGTGTGTACATGGTAGTCACTTTTTACTTTATATAAATCTGTTTTACATTTTTACCAAAATATAACAGTAATATTCATCTTTTATAATATATATATATATTAAATTCAGTTCCTAGTAGAAGCCAGTACTATGAGAGATACTGCAACAACTAAAAATACAAAGATGACTAAGGCATGATCCATCTGTTTAAATCTGCCTGGGGGAGGAGGGGATGGCTCCATAAAGCAGGTGACATTTGAACTGTTTTTTCAAGTGGGGAAGTGTGGAGGTGCATTTCAGAAAAAGGAAACTATATGCAAGTTACAATAACATGAGAGCATGGTGTACTTTAAATATATATGGAGATGAGTAATATGACATAAATCCAAAAATGTTGGGCAGCATTAGGTTGTGAGGGGCTGTGTGTAATATACTAAAGAGTTTGCTAGCAAGACAATTTTTTAGGCAGGTTAAACTTGTTTTTAGAAAAATCTCTTTGGTGGGAGCATAAAAAGTGATGGGAGTGAGGAAACTGTGAAGAAGGAGATGAGTGAAGACGCTATTGCTAAAATCCAGGAAAGTGACTGTGATTGAACTAGCATAGTGCTATGCCTCACACTCCAAAGGCATTTCTCAGTACCACCAGCGGGATTTTATTGACCAGTTTAGCCTGTGGAAACCAAGAATGACTTTGAGGATTCTAGTATGACAGACTATTCCTATTCAAATTCTATTCTGTACTAAACAGATATCCCTAAGAAATGAAAGGAAAGGAAAGGAATAAGAAAAGAGAGAGGGGGGAAAATGAGTTTTGACACATTGGAAAAGGAAGAGGAACAGAGTCATCACCCCTCCCCTAAGAGAGCACAGCTTAAGGCCAAGAGAAATCTGAGCCCATGATTTCTCCTGTTAACAAGGGAGAGTGAGAGAAAAGTGTAGAACACTGTGAAAAGAGGTCATTTTTCTCTCAGCCTATCCAGAGAGTACTGAATCATAAACATAAGGACTAGAGAATGGGAAGAGGTTGAGAGAGCACCAGATAGGATTCTCAGAGGGTAGTAAAAGGATGTGGATCTTACTAACTCTGTTGTGGACTCCATCAGGAAACCAGCCCATGAGCTGCAGAGGACACCTCACCCACAGATCCTCCCACGTGACCCATAGGCACCCCCAATCCTCGGTGCAACACACACACACACACCCATACCCTGTATCCAACTTCCTGTGTGCACTTTCTGATGATAGCAGTGAAAGCAATCTTTAGCATATGGCTAGTGAACATTCACGGAGAGCCGGCCGGAATCTGCAGGCCAGAGAGAGACCACAAATTTGAGCTTTAATGCCACCTTTGGGAAAACAAAAAGGAAGCTGTCAGCATTCAACCTGGTGCATTACAGGATCAAGAGAACGCATGTAAGGGTAAGAGTTCTGCCACAAGAGGGAGCAAGAAGCATGGGACAGCTATACAGAGTAGCTGAGAAAGCCTCAGAATCCCCATCAGTGCTGATGGAAGTTATTTCTCTCCTGAGGGTAGCTAGTAAAGATTAGAGGAGATGGCTCTGTCATATGTGAAGGCCACAATACAAAACTTCGAGGAACATAAAAAAGCAAGGAAAATGACACCACGAAAGGGTCACAGTAATCTTCCAGGAACTGATGCCCAAAACATGGAGATCTGCAACGTACCTGCAAAGTAAAGAATTCAAAAATCTGTTTTAAGGAAACTGAATGAGCTACAAAAGACCCCTAAAACCAAACCAAAACCAATACATACACTCACAGGAAGACAAATCAACAAAATCAGGGAAACAATACATGAAAAAAAAAACCCCAAGAAGTTTAACAAAGAGATACAAATCATAAAAGAATAAAACAAATTCTGGAGCTGAAGAATTCAAAGAATGAAATGCAAAATGCCTTAGAGAACATCAGCATCATGATAGAACAAGCAGAAGAAAGAATCTATGAGTCAGAAGACAAGAACTTTGATGTTATTTAGTCAGAGAACAATGAGAAGAATAAAAAAGAATGAAGAAAGCCTACATAATCTATGGGATAGCATATTAAGAAATAATTTGAAAATTACTGAAGTTCCAAAAGGAGACAAAGAGAAGGGAAGGGGGAAGAAAGCTTAAAGAAATAATTGCTGAGAGTTTTCTAAATCTGCGGAGTGATTTGGATATCCAAGTTCATGAAGCTCATAGGTCACCAAACTCAGCTTAAAAAGATTGTCTCCTAAGGGGAACCCTCCTACACTGTTGGTGGGAATGCAAGCTGGTGCAGCCACTCTGGAAAACAGTATGGAGATTCCTCAAAAAGTTGAAAATGGAGCTACCCTATGACCCAGCAATCGCACTACTGGGTATTTATCCTAAAGACACAAAGGTAGTGATCCTCAGGGGCACGTGCACCCGAATGTTTATAGCAGCAATGTCCACAATAGCCAAACTATGGAAAGAACCTAGATGTCCATCAACAGATGAATGGATAAAGAAGAGGTGGTATATATATACAATGGAATACTATGCAGCTATCAAAAGAAACGAAATCTTGCCGTTTGCAACGACATGGATGGAACTGGAGGGTATTATGCTGAGCGAAATAAGTCAATCAGAGAAAGACAATTATCATATGATCTCTCTGATATGAGGAACTTGAGGGGCAGGGTGGGGGGCTGTGGGGGGTAGGGAGGGAAAAATAATGAAACAAGATGGGATGGGGAAGGAGACAAACCATAAGAGACTCCTAATCTCACAAAACAAACTGAGGGTTACTGGGGAGTGGGAGGGTAGGGATAGGGTGGATGGGTTATGGACATTGGGGAGGGTTTGTGCTTTTTTGAATGCTGTGAAAGATGTAAGCCTGATGATTCACAGACCTGTACCGCTTGGGCAAAGAATAAAAATAAAATTAAAAAAAAAAAGATTGTCTCCTTTTTTCTGTCTAGCAGAAATATTGCAGGCAGGAGAAAAAGGTGATATATTCAAAGTTCTGAAAGAAATAGTGCCAACCAACAATACTGTGTCTGGCAAAGCTGTCCTTCAGATATGGAGAAATAGACTTTCCCAGACAAACAAAAGCTGGGGGACTTTATCACCAATAGAATAGGTTTTGCATTGTTTTTTTTTAGTTTTTATTTAAATTCCAGTTAGTTAGCATACAGTGTAATATTAGGTTCAGGTGTACAATATAGTGGTTCAACACTTCCGTACAACACCCAGCACTCATCACAAACAAGTGCACTCCTTAATTCCCATCACCTATTTTAGCCATCCCCCATCCACCTTCCCTTTTGTAATCATCAGTTTGTTCCCTATAGTTAGTAGTCCTTTTCTTGGTTTGCCTCTCTTTTTTCCCCTTTGCTCACTTGTTTCATTTCTTAAATTCCACATATGAGTGAAATTATGTGGTATTTGCCTTTCTCTGACTGACTTACTTCACTTAGCATTCCAATAGAGCTATCTTATAAGAAATACTGAGATGAGTTCTTCAAGCAGAAATAATAAGACAGGGCGCCTGGGTGGCTCAGTGGGTTAAAGCTTCTGCCTTCGGCTCAGGTCATGATCCCAGGGTCCTGGGATCGAGGCCCATATCGGGCTCTCTGCTCGGCGGAGAGCCTGCTTCCTCCTCTCTCTCTCTGCCTGCCTCTCTGCCTACTTGTGATCTCTCTCGCTCTGTCAAAATAAATAAAAAAAAAAAAAAAAAAAAAAAAACTGTAAAAAAAAAAAAAAAAAAAAAAAAAAAAAAAAAACTGTAAAAAAAAAAAAAAAAAAAAAAAGAAATAATAAGACACAAATTAACCTGAAAATATATAATACACTGGTAAAGGTAAATATATAGTCAAATTCAGAATACCTAATACCATAATATGGAGATGTGTTAACCACTTAACTCCAGCATAAAGGTTAAAGGATAAGAACATTAAAAATAACTATAACTGTAATAATTTTTAAATGAATGCCAATATAAAGAGAGGTAATGATGATATAAAAAACATAAAAGGTAAAAGAGAAAGGGGCATAATTTTTGTATGCAGTCAAAGTTGTTACCAGAATAAAATAGAATGTTATATCTATAAGATGTTTAATGTAAGCCTCATGGTAATCACAAGGAAAAACTTACAAACGATTACAAAAAATAAAGAGAAGGAAATCAAAGCATACTGCTACAGAAAATCATCAGTTCACAGGAAGACAACAAGAGAAAGGATAGAAGGAACTACAAAACAGCAGAAATTAATAAGACAGCATGAATGTCCCTACCTATAAATAACTACTCTAAATATAAATGGATTGAATTTTTCCAAAAGAAAGGTGCAGAGTGGCTGGATGGATTAAAAAAAAGAGACTCAACTGTATGCTGCCTACAAAACACTTGCTTTAGCCTAAGAATGCATAGGCTTAAAGTGAAGGCATGGGAAAAGATAGTGCATGCAAGCAGAAGCTTAGGGAGCAGTGGTAGCCATACCTATATCAGACAGAATAAATTTAAGCCAAAAACTATAACAAGAAACAAAGAAAGTCACTATATAATAATAAATGAGTCAATTCATCAAGAAGACATAATAATCTTAAATATATATGTACCCTACATTGAGCACCTAAACATATTAAGCAAATATAGGTCTGAACAGAGAAACAGACAATAATACAGTAATAGCATAGGGGACTTCAATACACTGCTTTCAAAAATAGATTGCCAGGCAGAAAATCCATAAGGAAACATTGGATTTGAACTGTATTTTATGACCAAATAGACCTAACAGATATACATAGAACATTCCATCCAACCACACTAGAATACACAATCTTTTTAAAATTTTTATTGTGTTTTATTAGTCACCATTAGTCATTAGTTTTTGATGTAGTGTTCCAAGATTCATTGTTTATGTATAACACCCAGTGTTCCATGTAATACATGCCCTCCTTAATACCCACCACCAGGCTCACCCATCGCCCCCCCCCATAAAAAACCCCTCAGTTTGTTAGAATACAGTTTTCTTAAGAGCACTCAGAACATTCTCCAGGACAGGCTATATGATACATCACAAAAGAAACCTTAGCAAATTTAGGGAAATTGAAATCATACCAAGTATGTTTTCAGGCCGCAATGTTAGGAAACTAGAGATCAATAGTGGGAGGATTCACAAACTTGTAGAAAGATTCACAAGTTTGTAGAAATTAAACAAACCAGTCCTGAACAACCAATGGGTCAAAGAAGAAAACAAAAGGAAATTTTAAAAATCTTGAAGCAAATAAAAATGGAAATACGACACACTAAAGTCCATTGGAAACAGCAAGAACAGCTCTAGGGAAGGAAGTTTATAGGGATAAACTCCTACACAAAGAAAACAGAAAGATCTTAAATAATCAAGCTAACTTTACACCTCAAGGAACTACAAAAAGAGGAACAAACAAAGGAAGGAAAAGAAGGAAGGAAATAACAAAGATCAGACCAGAAATTACAGAGAACAGAAAAGAAATCAAAATATAAAATATCAATGAAACTCAGAGATGATTTTTTTGAAAGAAAAACAGAATCAACAAACTCTTAGCTAGACTAAGAGAAAAAGACTCAAATAAATAAAATCAGATATGGGGGGGGGAGCGGCAAGATGGCAGAGGAGTAGGAGACCGATTATCATCAGGTCCCAGGAATTCACCCAGAGAGCTATCAAACCATTCTGAACACCTACAAATTCCACCGGAGACCGAAGAGAAGAAGAGCAGCAAGTCTAGGAACAGAAAATCGACCACTTTCTGGAAGGTAGGACGTGC
Source organism: Ailurus styani (assembly GCA_002007465.1). Taxonomy (NCBI): domain Eukaryota; kingdom Metazoa; phylum Chordata; class Mammalia; order Carnivora; family Ailuridae; genus Ailurus; species Ailurus styani. The sequence goes on from LNAC01001960.1 coordinate 64,290, forward strand.
GGAGAAGTGAATCTGCAGTGACGGGAAGATAGACCCCGGGGGGAGGGGCCGGCTGCNTGACGGGAAGATAGACCCCGGGGGGAGGGGCCGGCTGCCGGCGGGGGAGCGAGCGGCGGAGCACAGACTCGGAACTGTGAGAAGTCGGCTCCACTGAGGGACGTC